>JAVJIF010014213.1:0-127401 GCA_038442645.1 Agave tequilana
AAATACTCTAGTGATGCAACTCAAGACTACACATGTGCCACGATACTAAATAATTGTGTCATCCACAATACTGCTCTTTTCTTCCCTTAGGAAAAAAATATATGCATGAAATATAATATGTATTAACACTATTCTAACAAAGTAATTAACTCAAACTTTATACATGTGACGTCGTACACAATACTGAATGTCGATCGCTCTGATGAGTCATTTTTTGAATTAGATTTGAGCTAAAAAACATTACTTAAAAAATATTATATTACTATTAAAGATTTTGATGTTTTTTAGCAGAAAAATCATTGAAGAGGGTTGCTTTCAAGTTGCGTTCCTCTCAATCTAAAGAAACACAATTACATAATTATGTTTACAACGCCTTCACAAACTAATTTCACTAGTATCTGTCTATAACAATTAAATCTTTAATTTATAGTTTTTCATTTTTATTTTCAAAAAAACAAAAGAAAAAAAAAACAAGAACACAACATCAAAGCACATCCTAAAAATACATCCACAATATATATATAAATTATACGTACAAAAAAAAGATATTTAATTTTTTTATTTTTTTTACACAATTTCCTGTTCTGATAAAGAAATAGATTGCCAAAAAAATCTAATAAGATACATAAAAGTAATTAGTGAAGAAAAGATTGATGGTCATTGAAGATTGGTGATGGGGAGAATAAAAGATCGATCTGGAGATACCTTTTTTGATAAATGAACTTTAGTGACATGGACAGTCAGAAAAGGGTTAAAGAAATTCAAACAAATACTTCGACTCAATTCCTCGAAATTAAACATTTGGTACCTGATACGTCATCTGAAGATGCTGATGAGAACATAAAGAAGATGAAGGAGACGAGGAGAGTCGACGCAGGCGACGGGGAGAGGTGGTGGTGTCCGAAGGGGCGAGCAAAAAGTTGAGAGGTATAGATGTAGAATTGAGAGAGAGAGAGAGAGTTTTCTGATGGAGAGGGATGACAAAATTGATATTTTGAAATTTTAATTTGACTTAAGTTGTGAAGGATAGTTTAGAAAAAGTGAGAGGGTGCGTTTAAAATTTTATTGGTACATTAAGTATATGAGTGTGTTAAGCAATTCTGTGAGTGTGAATAGCCGCACTCCAAATTGACGAAGACATCTTCTTTTATTTTTAAAAATGTCAAAATACCCTCTTCTTCTTCTCCTCCTTCGCCCTCCCCACCTTCACGGCGACCCCTCAGCCTCTGCCCCACCCTCGCTGGCGACCACCTCCTCCCCACCGACCTCCCCGCCCCCCCCCCCCCCCCCCCGACCCTCTCCTCCCTTCTCCCCTTTCGCCGCCTCCTTCTCCTCCCCCCCTCTACGGCTGCCTTCCCCCCGGATCTCCCCCCTCGCCCACCCATCCCAGATATTGCCTGTTTCGGAGCAGGCCAGATCTGAGGTGAGTGGGCGAGGGGGTTGGGGAAGGGGTCAGGGAGGGGAGTGGGGGAGGCGGGGAGGGGGAAGAGGAGGAAGGAGGAGGAGGGGGACGCAGAAGAAAGGGGTATTTTTGGACTTTTCACCAAGTGTGAAAAATGTCAAAAAAAATAACGACACACTTGTAATAATTTGTGGGGAACCTTCCTCATTTTTAGGGTGGAAACATTTGTTCCCAGAGTTGGGTGTATTTGGCTTGATTTTGCAAAGGATAATCCTTAATTAATACTGAGCCTCTTGTATTAAAATTTATTTAGCGAAAATTCAATTATAATTTTTTTCGCATAGGTCCATTTTCTTAGCGGATGTTAAAATCCAGACACGTGTCGAGCGGGGTTTTAATTGTGAAATTAAAAAAAGACTAAATTACCCTTGTTTTAATTTTTAACCTGGATCATCACCAGCTCAATCCCAAACTAACAACGACTGCGGTTTGGGCCGAAAAAATTTTTTTGAGTAACTTTTAGAGAAAGAAGTATTGAATGAAAATGATTTACATTATCTACATCAATTTAGAGAAGAGAAAAGATCGAATCACCATGCCTACAAAAAAATAAGTAGCAAAAAAAGATAATTTCTGGAAAATTAAAACCCTATTTTTACGAAGCAAAATTGCTTTTTTTAAAGACTTCGAACTTTGGTCGCAGTTCCCAAAAATTAACCAAAAAAATAAAAAAATAAAATGCTCACTTTGTAATGCGATCGTGATAGCAGTCATCAAAATATAATTATGTTATAGTCTTAACACATCAATGCCGCTTTTTATTTTTTTCTGAAAAATCTTCAGATATCAATTCATAATTAAACTGCGACCATAGTCGCAGTTACAAGTAAATGATAACATAACTCAAAAAGTTAATGTACTGCGATCTTGATCGCAGTTCTGACAAAACATCAATTTCCAAGTTTGTCAGGACTGCGACTTTTATGAGGAATGCAACCAAAGTCGTAGTGCTGACAAAACATTAATTTCCTAATTTTTTGTCGCTGTCCTAAAAAATTTCATATATACTTGTTTTATGAGAAATGCGACTAACATCGCAGTCATTAGACCTTAATCGTAGTGAGTACATAAATATGAAGCTTAACGTTCTCTATCAGAAGTGCAACCTAGATCGCAATCATGAGTAAACTCACATAGTTCTTATTTTTATAAAGATTGGGGCCACGATCGTAATATTAAAAAGAATTTGCTATACTTATTTATGACTACGATTGCAGTATTTTAAAATAGAACCTGCTAAACTTATTTTTGTGAGATCGCAGTCCTCACAGAAATGCCATCAGGATGTCAAGCTTCTAAACTGTTATAGTTATTCCATAAAAATACAAACAAGGCAAGATCCAACACAACCAATTTCCATTCCAAAAATTATGTCATTATATTTTATAATGTTACATCTAACGAATGTGATACATTAAGTCATTTTACATTTATGTGTTTACACTTTGAAAAAAATATAGAAAATCTAGATTCAGGAAAAGTAGTCGTCCATCTACACCCACGCCTTGTCTTCTAAATAGGAAATCCTACAAGGTATGAAAGACTGAAAGACACGCAAGAAAGTAATGATATCACATCGGTGTGCCTTTCAGATAATGGTGTGCATCGGTGCGATTTGCTTCAAAAAAATCCAGACCGAACCACACCGCTTAATTTTCAAATCAAACTGAAAATTTTGATTCAGTTACAGTTTCGGAGTTCGGTTCTGAGAGAGGAAGAGGGTGGGAGAAGCGGCGGGCTTCATGGCTTGTAATTTTTTGGGTGAAGCAGAGAGCGAGTAATTTTTTGGGTGAAGGAGAGAGTGCATGTGGGGAAGAAGACTATTGATCAATGCTCTCTCTTTCAGGTAATTTTTGAGTTGAAGAGAGTTTAGTTCGGTCAGTGAACTGAATTCAAAAATTTCGAACCGAACTCCTTCTCAAATCGCATCGAACCGATTGGTTTGGTTCAGTTTTGCGGTTTGTCCAAACCAATGCTCACCCCTACTTTCAGACTTTCATGCCTCATGGGATACAACTGTTATCTTAATCACTCTTCTGCTGCAGTATTGTGGTGCATCAATCAGACTCCAAAAAGTAAGAGCCCAATCACCACTTCTTTCTCTTTCCTCCTCTTCTTTTCTTTCTCTATCTGATGAAGATGAGGGAAGATAGCATGATATCGCAACAAGAAAAGAGCTTTAAGAAACTAGGTTCTTTTCTATGGGGTTAAGGTTACAATTTTGAAAGAGACGGTTGAGACGTTTTTCCTTTTACAGATGTTCTCCCTATTATAAATAGAAGGGAAGACTCCACCGTCAATTCAAATTCCAAAGAGTAGATATTTCATCGATTCAAATTCCAAAGAGTCAATTTATATTCCGAGATTTTCAATCAATAGAAAAGGCAGAAGATCATTTATTATTGAAACTGTAATTGCAACTTCAAGTCTACGAGTCGCAATCCTCATATAAAGGACCGCCACCATGAGACCATGGTCACAGTTCTTATTATAAGGGCTGCTACTTATAATAAGGACTGCGATCATCGCCGCAGTCTTTATTATGATCGCAGTTCTTATTATGAGGTCTGCTACTCATAATAATAATTGTGATCATGGTCACAATCCTTATTATGAGAACTGTGATCATCTCTTCTCTCACCGTGTACATTTTTAATTATGAGGTCTGCTACTCATAATAAAATGGTCTAAGCAGCAAGAGATGACATCAATAATGTGTAGTGAAAAAAAGAATTAACTCAACCATTAAAAATCATGATCCATTAATAATCAATGAGAACATATCCGAAAGAAAATGTATAAAGTACTCTCTCAAAATAATTAGAGAGGGCATAGTCCGAATCTGTTGCAGTTTGAGCACACAAGAGAAGAGAAGAAGACAAATTATAAAGCACAAGTATCTCTTGTTTTTTGTTAGCATATCACTAAACTCTAGTCTCTGGAAATCTGATGAAATTTATTCTTCGGATATGAAAAATGATAAAATTGAGAAAAAGGGAAATATGAGTTAGTTGGTTGATTGTTCATGTAATTTAATATATATACTGGTTTGCCTCCAGCTTTAATTAATGTACATTCTTGATTATTGTTCATAGTCATAAACAGGAGAAGCACGAGATGGTGCTGAAAATGAAGATGAAGCTAGAAGCAGAGACGGCAGGGATTATCAGTTCTTCTCAAGGGCTGAAGGTACATAAACATAACCAACACCAAAGATGTGAACGTTCCGATGATTGCTTGTCTATATGCCTTGATGATGTACACTATGCTTAATATTATTTTTATTGTTGTTACTGTTCTTGGTCTTGGAATAACAGGAAAATTGTGAGATGTTACTGAAGAGGAATTAGAACTGGAAGTGCATATCAGAGGGACGATTAGCTCTTATCATGATCTGAAGGCAACATAAACATGACAACACCTGAAATGTGAATGTTCGGATGATTGCTCATTTAATTTTATACATTGTTGTTAATTTCTTGAATGATGTACATGCTAAAAATGTTAAAATTCTTGGCCCTGGAATAAACAGGAGAACTGTGAGAGGGAGGAATATAGATCTGGAAGCAGAGATGGGAGGGATGATTAGGTCTATACAGGACTTGAAGGTACGTAAACATATACAAATCATCAATTATGCATCATGGACACTTGCGCTCTATTGTTGTTTCATATCACTATTTTAGAATGTGTTGTGTGCCAAGTCTCCTTGTGTCGTGTCTTTTTCTTTTCTGGTGGTCATCGAAAGATGAAACGGTAACTGTGAATTGATTCAGGAAGAGATACCGTTGTTAAAGGAAGAAAGGAAGAAACATGAAGAGAAGAAAAAGGTCGTGGAGGTGGAATGTGCTGAGGGCGGTAGTGCCACCTGCGGTGATCATAATAGGGACAATGATAAGAAGAATGAGAACAAGCGACTTCATGAGCATCCATCACCCCTCAATGACACCAAAAGCTTTCTGTTCTCCTCACCTGTATCAGCTAAACTTTCAACTATCTTCTCAAGGATGAATAGTGAGTGTCTAATGCATTTCCTTGATGATTTTAGTTGATTCTAATATGTCATAGATACTGACGTTGCATGGAACTGTTGCGTTTTTGTTGATTCTGTAGGGATTTGGAACCATAAGAGCTTCTTATTGCTGCTTTTGTTCGGCTTGTATTTAGCAACTAGATCCATAATTTAGTAAAACTATTCGTTTAGAGTCTTTTTGGTGAAGATTGGATATATCAATAGTACCCACAAATTGATCTGCACTCTTACGAAGTGTCAAATTAAAAGTGTTATTTGAGAGAATATCTGTGTCATTGAATTAACCTAGTGGACAACATGTCAAAATCCCTAATAAAGTCTCTAATAGGAATATAGCTATAGCTATATACAAGAATTTTTATAATAACATTAATATCTCCCTCAAACTCATGGTGAAATGTACACTGAGAATTTAAGTGAGAAATATTTGAATTGAGCAAGGGTTTTGAAAACTATTGCTTTGATACCATGATAATTTGAGAGAAGCGCTAATTTCATTGAATTAATCTGGCGAGCAATATACCAATATATATACACAAGTATGACTTCCCTGCTGATAAGAAAACAACTATGTACCAGAATTATTCACAATAAAACTAATAGAAAGATACAAAAATATAGAATGTTTGGCATTGAAACACACACTGACTCTTAATGGAGATGCATCTTTTAAGTCTTGTATGGCAACGAGAGTTAACAAGCGTTAGGCTTCTAACTCTTGTTACCTCTTCCAAATGGTCAAATTTTGCAACAGTTAGAGTGTAATTATGGTATGTCTTATCAAGGACAAATTTATTTTTTAAAATAAAAAAAAATACACTTTGCCTTTATTTTTTGGGGGGGGCTAGTGCTTAATTCTTACACCAATTGAAATTGGTGTACGAGTTAATAACCTTAACCTCCAACTCATCCCACCTCTTCTCTCTATAATTAACTCTTAATTCTACTCTCTCAACTCTTGCAACCAAGCAAGGACTTAACGTACCAGAGACAGAATATTACATTCTTTGTCATGCCTAAATTTGCTAGGGAATGTTTAAATTTTAGCTAATGTGGTAACGTGCCATACAAGGAATCTAATGGATAAGGAATCAAATAAATGTGCAATACTAGTTGAGAATATTACATTCTTTAAACTGAACATTACCTTAAGGGATTTAGAATATAAATCATAAAAAATAAGTTAATAGGTATTACTTCCACCACAAACATTAAATTTTTATATAATTGAATAACATGGGATCCACTATTATAAGTCCCTTTGGAGGTCCAAACATCATCAAAAGGACTCGTAACTGGCAGGCCCACATTGTTAGAGACTTGTATCAAAAGTTAGGTGGTTGTGGAATCATGATTATGGAACTGATACCAACTTAAATTATTTGTTAGGGACTTTCATCCTAAAACCCCTTAATTCAAAGTATGTTGTATTCACAAAGTATTTACGTTCAGAAGAATGTTGTCTTACATTTTTAACTTTCCTGTGATGTTTTTCGCTTCCTTTATTTTCACATTAGCATGATAGTTACTTACTTCCATACTGTCGACCCCCTTTGCAGAGAGCCGTTGAACAACCTGTCTAACAGCGAAAGTAAATCCTTTGTATAGCTCGAGAAGTACATAGCTGACTAAAATACATACTTTTGGCAAGCCATTTCATCAGTTGATACAGACTCATCTTCAATGTCTTTTGACTCATTTAGTTTCAGACAGATTCATCGGCTGAAGAAGCATAGAGCCCTTGAGCAACAAGTCTAACAGCATACAAAATCTTTTGTAGAGCAGAAGATTGATCACACCATACTTTAGTGAAGCCATTGTGTATGAACTTCCATGTTATGTCTCTCAGCAAAATATACTTTTGGCAAACAATTGTATCAGTTGATACGAACTCAAGTAACCCTGTAATGTTTTTTTTCACTATAACCTCAGTATATTTCTCAAGTCTAACTGACTTGGACATGCTTTTGGCAAGAAATTGTATCAGTTGACATACACTTGTTTACAATGTCTTATGATTTCTTTTACTTCTCAAGAAATTTGATTATTGCTTACTTTTATACATCTGTAATGTTGATGACTATTACTGGAGTCACCTGGTACCTGAATCACACAAAGTATTCCGATAACTAGAAACATCGTCATCAAAACACATATACGTGAGATATTTTGCAACAATTCTAGTGCTGACCAAGCTACAATGCAGATAATCTTGAACAATTAAAAATATAATGCTGATAATGATCCAACCTATCAGAAATCACTGCAAACCATAACAGCAATTTAAAATAACCAAAAAAAATAAAAAAAAGTAGTTCTTAAAATGTTTGAATAAGCATCCTCATACCAAAGGATAAACACTGTGTAAATGTTTCTTACTCAAAATAAAAGCACATACCATAGAAATTTATGTATATACAATAGGAGAACTGATATAGGATATTGTCGACAAATTATTTAAAACTTATGGTGAAGTCTCTGAACTAATCCCTCGACTAACCCCTCTTGAGCAAAACAACTAGAATAGCAGCAACAGCCAATGCTATAAAGGAAGCTCCCACACCGATTTCGACATAATTCTCAGAAGGGCTTGTGCTGGTCTTAGTTCTTCCGTGGCCCACATCAGATGAAGATCCAATGAAATCTTGAAGGAAGCCAGATATACTGCTCACCATCTCTGACATCTTCGCTTTGATGTTCTGCACCACATCAGTGAAGAATGCAGAACCTTGGGAGCTATCCTTATCAGGAGACTTCGCTGTTCCTGAAAATCCTTCAGGGCTTCATTCTCTCCAGCGGATTCTTCTGAAGCAACATCTGATTCAGGAGGCAGAACCACTGCAAGGAAGAATCACATGTCAAAACGACTGGATTATAGAGATGTACACGTTGCAAACGACTTACACGAGTTCTCACCTGGCTGATGCTTGTTGCAGAATTCCACAACCATATCATTCTTCATGACTGCATCCCAAACGTTCTTATCAGAGGCGAGTGAAGCAACAACAGACTGCAGATTAAAATAATGTTTCAATACGAAGTCCTGAATAATTCAAAGGAGGCATAAAGCTGCCATAATCCTTTTTTCCAGAGTGTGTAATAAAAACTAAAAATAAGCACTGGGAATCTGGGAAAAGATAGTAAAATAAAATAAAAACCCTGTTCTATTTTCTTGAGACCTAAGTGCTATGTAGACTGCTCTAAGAAGACAATAGTTGTTAACACGTTCTAAATGTTTGAATGGGGAGAAAATTGAGCAAGGGATCAAAATTCCTGAAATTGAAAAGAAATTCCAACTTCATTATTAGTGTTCTTCAAATTCCGGTATACAGGACCTTCACCTTCCAAGATTTTTTCACCAATTGAATGCCATATTTCTGAAACCAAATGCCAGTCCTCATATTTGAAACATAAACCAAACTCAAAAAAGAATCTAAAAAAATTATGAACTTCGAAATAATTGTAAGTTAGATGGCAGATAAATTCAACATGATTTTCCCAATGTTACTTTGCAGACCTAAGAAACAAAACCACTACATATTAAGCACTTCAACTTCTGCCAATCAGTACCATATCCAAATTCGGGTTAGAATTCTGGCATCTTTTTGCCATTTATCTGTACAAAACCATATGCAAAGCTGTTTCTAATGATCCAATCTCTTAAATTCTTTCCTCTCACATGTTTGCATATGTTTATCCATATATTCAATTGTGCAGTTTGCCCTTGAACTTGTCTTAAAAAAAAACAGTATTGAGTATAGATAAAGCGCTGGGCAACCAATGTACTGTGTAAGTTTATTCAAATGATGTACAACAGAGTATTTTACAAGTTTTAAGCATGGCTTAAAATCTCGGCATCAGTATCCCCAATAGGTTTAACAACAATGTTGGCAATATCGGGCGGCAATATCTACAAGACTGACACTGATATCGGCGGATATTATAAGGTTAATATTGTATCAGGTATCACAAAACCCAATATGATACTGCCAATATGTATCGGAATTGGCCAATACTTGAAATCATGGTTTTAAGTAAATAAAGGTATAAATATTGTAATTCTCCAAACAAATGTCAGAATCAGATGGACGCACTCGCGTCTGCGACGTACGAACTGAAGCTGCAACTTTTAGAAGTGTGTTACGTATCCTAGAACTATTCTACATAACTATAAAAAGTAAATGTACAAGGCATAACTCAAGGTGCAAACTGTCTTATGGGCCTAACGTGCAAGGTGGTGCCAGACCAAAGCAAGGCACATTTTTCTTATCTTTGTAAATTTAAAAAAAAAATTGACAATTTGTCACGATAAAATACATGATAGTAAAAGGTAACAACCAAACTTATTACTAGAAAGCTAAGAAAAGATATAAATAAAAATCAATACTGGAGAACTTAATTTTAATCTATGATTCAAGTTATAATGGATATTCACGCACCACATGTATGGATTTAAGCTAGCATAAGCTCAATAAATAAATCTAGGCTCATGATATCTAACACCATAGATCAACCTTCTGTTAAACATGGCAAAGTTAAATGTAAGATTGAAACCTGAGCCTCAGGGCTTCCTTGCAGCAATGAGAAAGCTTGAATAACATGTTTTGGCATTGAAGGAAGAATTGCTACACTCTCACCACGGTCTGATACTTGACCAACCTTAACAGGCTCCTCAACAGTGCCAGAAGAGAAGTATACCCTGGAACAATAACACCAGTTTTCCATGCTCTAGGAGTAAAATAATATGCACCTTGGCAATGAAAGTATCTTCTACTATTGCGACACAAACACAATATTATAAATATGAAGAGATAATAAAAATGGCAAGCACGTGCAATTACACTTTCTACTTAAAGAAATTCCAAGAGATAGGAAAATGAAAGATTTTGAGTGCCCACTTTACCAAGGGGAAGCACAAATTAGCCATTTGGCAATAACATGACATAAGGGAAAAGATGATAGCTAGAGTAATATGTGGTCAATAAACATGTAGTGCAAAACATTATCATATTGAATTTATGTGCCTTGAGATTTATGCATCACGAAACATCAGTTTGATTTCTGTTATGCTATTGCACTTGCAAAAGAAAAAAAATGAAACAGCCCATTATTGCATATGCAGAACTCTTGATGAATAACACTGGCTATAATTCGGAAATTCTGTGCTGCGTCTTCAGTAAGACTAGCATATATTTAGATAACAAGCCATAAATGAGTTAAATATAGTCAAAAGTTGATGTTTCCACCATGGCAAAATCACAATGTAGTTCTCATGTTCCCAAGTTGAAAGAATGTAATAGAAGAAAAGTCTACATAAAGGGGGGAAAAAGTGGGGGCACCTTGGGCTGGTAGTATTTAATTTTACTGTATTCTTCTTGGTTTTTATTCCCTTAAGCACCGTCATGTTCCAACGTATGGTAGGCTGGGTGCTTTTCTGTGGTTACTGTTTCTCTGTTTCAACTTCAATGCTTATAAATGGAACGCGGGGGACTATTGGTCTTTTGTGCATGGTCTTTTGCTAAAGACAAAACATATCCGTTCTTTTTTTTCCCTTCCCTGCGTGGATCACAATAAGTAGTCACAAACCGCTATTTGTTTATATGCATTGTGAATTCGAATCATCCAATCTATAATAGTGAAGTTTGCACTTTTTCAATTCGAAATTCTCTCGCCCAATATTTCAATCCACAACTCTCACAAAGAATGTAGTTGCATATTGCTCACTTGGTGATTAATAAATTAATATTATAAAGTTGATTATCATATTCTTTTATTTACATATTTAAATTCAAGAGTGTGTTGTGTTTTCTTCAAGGCCTTAGTTTTAACTTATACTACTTGCATAACTTTCTAAGATAATCATCTTCTTATTCTGTAAGTTTGTCGAGTGCGACAATTAACTTCTCATTTTTTGAGCCCGTTATGCATAGGAAGGAAGACTAGTTTAGTACTGCGTACTGCAAATTCCAACTTTTGTGATAAATAACATGTGTAAAATACATGCAAAATCCATTCTTAAAAATTCATTTTTGTTCACATGCACTAAGCTATAAGAATGTGCTTGACGAAATTTCTATCAAAAGAAAACATATTTGTACTGTATTTGGAGGACAATTGTATCTTTAAATGGGTTTCACGAACATCTAATCAAAAAGCATTCCATCAATCATTAAAAAATAGAAACTTTGGACGTGGAATAATCAAAACAGAAAGATAAGAATTAAGAGATTTCACATTTCGATCGCTTCCTTGAGATCTGCAGTCGCTTCTTTGGCCTCCTCCAAAGTCGGAGCGGGTCCAAACACCAGCCTCGGAGGCGGATTCATCAGGTCCATCATCCGATCCGAAACCGCCGCTGAGGCCTCCTCTCTCCCTCCGGCGAATTCCCAGTCGTCCCACGCCGGAAACTGGGACATCGCCGGATGACCGGCGGACTTCTCCGAAGAGACGGAAGAGATCAACGGGGCGTTTTCGCCCTCGACCGCCACGTGGACGGTGGACACAGAGGCGGCGGGGGCAGGGTGGTCGCTCGGCGGGCAGCGTTCGATCGGTACCCGGCGAAAGCCGCGGCCTTTGCAGCGGTTCTCATTGCTCCCCCTCCCATCTTCGATCGATCGACGGAGGAAAAAACCCTAACTTTGAGAATCGGAGAAGGATGATTTTGAGAAGGGGGAGGCGAATGTCGGATTAGAGAATGATGACAGACAGTGGGGAATTCCACCCGCCTTAAAATGATGCCGCATGTGGGCCCCAGAAAAGATTGGTTGAGGTGAGAGTTGGGGGGAGCTGATAGTTCCTCACCCAAAAAGTGATGTAAGGCATCTTAATGACGAAGGCACCCCTCAAATTGATGTGAACACAACTAAATTTTAAAGATAAAAGTTATTGAATAATTTTAATCTTAAATAAAAAATTCAAAATAGATATTGATTAATTCTAATATTACAAATAGTCGAAGTCATATACCTAAACCACACAAATAATTACTGAATACACTCACTCAATTTTATTCCTAATGAATCTTACTTCTTTTTATTCTTTAAATTTTTGCTTCTTCTCCATTTACAGAAAGCTTAAAAAATTTCTCGACGTCTATACCATCAAAATTTTTCGCATTGATAATTATTGACAAACAAATAATATAATGGAAGCATTGCAATGATCAAAAAGTACGCTTCCCCTATAATTCATTAAATTAAATTGTTTTCCCTCTATGGGTGGTTTTACATTACTAATCATCATAAATACTTTACGGCTGACCTTTTTACACTGTCATGCCACAGAATAAAAACATGTCTCTCTTCCTCTCAATTGGGGATTTATTAGTTTTTATTTTTTAGATTATTTAGTATTAATTAAATATCTATGATCTTAACAAATAAAATTATATATTCTTTTGTCGATGTAGCATATTGTAGATTTCAACCTCTAAGTCAATAGGGTATAGACTTTTCTTTATTAATTTTTAAAATATTTTTTTTAAAAAAAAATGAACAATTTGATAAAAGGAATTTTAACTAAAATACTCTAGTGATGCAACTCAAGACTACACATGTGCCACGATACTAAATAATTTGTCATCCACAATACTGCTCTTTCTTCCCTTAGGAAAAAATATATGTATGAAATATAATATGTATTAACACTATTCTAACAAACTAATTAACTCAAACTTTTATACATGTTGACGTCGTACACAATACTGAATGTCGATCGCTCTGATGAGTCATATTTTTGAATTAGATTTGAGCTAAAAAATATTACTTAAAAAATATTATATTGCTATTAAAGATTTTGATGTTTTTTAGCAGAAAAATCATTGAAGAGGGTTACTTTCAAGTTGCGTTCCTCTCGATCTAAAGAAACACAATTACATAATTATGTTTACAACGCCTTCACAACTAATTTCACTAGTATCTGTCTATAACAATTAAATCTTTAATTTATAGTTTTTCATTTTTATTTTCAAAAAAAAAAAAGAAAAAAAAAAAGAACACAACATCAAAGCACATCCTAAAAATACATCCACAATATATATAAATTATACGTACAAAAAAAAAGATATTTAATTTTTTTAATTTTTTTTTACACAATTTCCTGTTCTCATAAAGAAATAGATTGCCAAAAAAATCTAATAAGATACATAAAAGTAATTAGTGACGAAAAGATTGATGGTCATTGAAGATTGGTGATGGGGAGAATAAAAGATCGATCTGGAGATACCTTTTTTGATAAATTGAACTTTAGTGACATGGACAGTCAGAAAAGGGTTAAAGAAATTCAAACAAATACTTCGACTCAAGTCCTCGAAATTAAACATTTGGTACCTGATACATCGTCTGAAGATGCCGATGAGATCATCAAGAAGATGAAGGAGACGAGGAGGGTCGACGCAGGCGACGGGGAGAGGTGGTGGTGTCCGAATGGGCGAGCGAAAAGTTGAGAGGTATAGATGGAGAATTGAGAGAGAGAGAGAGAGAGTTTTCTGATGGGAGAGGGATGACAAAATTGATAATTTGAAATTTTAATTTGACTTAAGTTGTGAAGGATAGTTTAGAAAAAGTGAGAGGGTGCGTTTAAAAATTTTATTGGTACATTAAGTATATGAGTGTGTTAAGCAATTCTGTGAGTGTGAATAGTCGCACTCCAAATTGACGAAGACATCTTCTTTTCTTTTTTAAAAATGTCAAAATACCCTCTTCTTCTCCTCCTTCGCCTCTCCTACCTTCACCGGCGACCCCTCAGCCTCTGCCCCACCTCGCTGGCGACCACCTCCTCCCCACCGACCTCCCCGCCCCCTCCCCCCCGACTTCACCCGACCCTCTCCTCCCTTCTCCCCCTTTCGCCGTCGCCTTCTCCTCCCTCCTCTACGGCTGCCTCCCCACCGGATCTCCCCCCTCGCCCACCCATCCCAGATATTGCCTGTTTCGGAGCAGGCCAGATCTGGGGTGAGTGGGCGAGGGGGTTGGGGAAGGGGTCAGGGAGGGGAGTGGGGGAGGCGGGGAGGGGGAAGAGGAGGAAGGAGGAGGAGGGAGACGCAGAAGAAAGGGGTATTTTTGGACTTTTTACCAAGTGTGAAAAATGTCAAAAAAATAACGACACACTTGTAATAATTTGTGGGGTACCTTCCTCATTTTTTGGGGTGGAAACATTTGTTCCCAGAGTTGGGTGTATTTGGCTTGATTTTGCAAAGGATAATCCTTAATTAATACTGAGCCTCTTGTATTAAAATTTATTTAGCGAAAATTTCAATTATAATTTTTTTCGCATAGGTCCATTTTTCTTAGCGGATGTTAAAATCCAGACATGTGTCGAGCGGGGTTTTAATTGTGAAATTAAAAAAAGACCAAATTACCCTTGTTTTAATTTTTAACCTGGATTATCACCAGCTCAATCCCAAACTAACAACGACTACGTTTTGGGCCGAAAATTTTTTTTTGAGTAACTTTTAGACAAAGAAGTATTGAATGAAAATGATTTACATTATTTACATCAATTTAGAGAAGAGAAAAGATCGAATCACCATGCCTACAAAAAAATAAGTAGCAAAAAAAGATAATTTTCTGAAAAATTAAAACCCTATTTTTACGAAGCAAAATTGGCTTTTTTTAAAGACTTCGAACTTTGGTCGCAGTTCCCAAAAAATTAACCAAAAAAATAAAAATAAAATGCTCACTTTGTAATGCGATCGTGATAGCAGTCATCAAAATATAATTATGTTATAGTCTTAACACATCAATGCCGCTTTTTTTTTTTTTCTGAAAAATCTTCAGATATCAATTCATAATTAAACTGCGACCATAGTCGCAGTTACAAGTAAATGATAACATAACTCAAAAAGTTAATGTACTGCGATCTTGATCGCAGTTCTGACAAAAAATCAATTTCCAAGTTTGTCAGGACTGCGACTTTTATGAGGAATGCAACCAAAGTCGTAGTGCTGACAAAACATTAATTTCCTAATTTTTTGTCGCTGTCCTAAAAAATTTCATATATACTTGTTTTATGAGAAATGCGACTAACATCGCAGTCATTAGACCTTAATCGTAGAGAGTACATAAATATGAAACTTAACGTTCTCTATCAGAAGTGCAACCTAGATCGCAATCATGAGCAAACTCACATAGTTCTTATTTTTATAAAGATTGGGGCCACGATCGTAATATTTAAAAAGAATCTGCTATACTTATTTATGACTACGATTGCAGTATTTAAAATAGAACCTGCTAAACTTATTTTTGTGAGATCGCAGTCCTCACAGAAATGCCATCAGGATGTCAAGCTTCTAAACTGTTATAGTTATTTCATAAAAATACAAACAAGGCAAGATCCAACAAAACCAATTTCCATTCCGAAAATTATGTCATTATATTTTATAATGTTACATCCAACGAATGTGATACATTAAGTCATTTTACATTTATGTGTTTACACTTTGAAAAAAATATAGAAAATCTAGATTCAGGAAAAGTAGTCGTCCAGCTACACCCACGCCTTGTCTTCTAAATAGGAAATCCTACAAGGTATGAAAGACTGAAAGACACGCAAGAAAGTAATGATATCACATCGGTGTGTCTTTCAGATAATGATGTGCATCGGTGCGATTTGCTTCAAAAAAATTCAGACCGAACCACACCGCTTAATTTTTCAAATCAAACTGAAAATTTTGATTCAGTTACAGTTTCGGAGTTCGGTTCTGAGAGAGGAAGAGGGTGGGAGAAGCGGCGGGCTTCAGGGCTTGTAATTTTTTGGGTGAAGCAGAGAGCGAGTAATTTTTTGGGTGAAGGAGAGAGTGCATGTGGGGAAGATGACTATTGATCAATGCTCTCTCTTTCAGGTAATTTTTTGAGTTGAAGAGAGTTTAGTTCGGTCAGTGAACCGAATTCAAAAAATTTCGAACCGAATTCCTTCTCAAACCGCATCGAACCGATAGGTTTGGTTCAGTTTTGCGGTTTGTCCAAACCAATGCTCACCCCTACTTTCAGACTTTCATGCCTCATGGGATACAACTGTTATCTCAATCACTCTTCTGATGCAGTATTGTGGTGCATCAATCAGACTCCTAAAAAGCAAGAGCCCAATCACCACTTCTTTCTCTTTCCTCCTCTTCTTTTCTTTCTCTATCTGATGAAGATGAGGGAAGATAGCATGATATCGCAACCAGAAAAGAGCTTTAAAGAAACTAGGGTTCTTTTCTATGAGCTTAAGGTTACAATTTTGAAAGAGACGGTTGAGACGTTTTTCCTTTTACAGATGTTCTCCCTATTATAAATAGAAGGGAAGACTCCACCGTCAATTCAAATTCCAAAGAGTGGATATTTCATTGATTCAAATTCCAAAGAGTCAATTTATTCCGAGATTTTCAATCAATAGCAAAGGCAGAAGATCATTTATTATTGAAACTGTAATTGCAACTTCAAGTCTACGAGTCGCAATCCTCGTATAAAGGACCGCCACCATGAGACCATGGTCACAGTTCTTATTATAAGGGCTGCTACTTATAATAAGGACTGCGATCATCGCCGCAGTCTTTATTATGATCGCAGTTCTTATTATGAGGTCTGCTACTCATAATAATAATTGTGATCATGGTCGCAATCCTTATTATGAGAACTGTGATCATCTCTTCTCTCACCGTGTACATTTTTAATTATGAGGTCTGCTACTCATAAAAATGGTCTAAGCAACAAGAGATGACATCAATAATGTGTAGTGAAAAAAAGAATTAACTCAATCATTAAAAATCATGATCCATTAATAATCAATGAGAACATATCCGAAAGAAAATGTATAAAGTACTCTCTCAAAATAATTAGAGAGGGCATAGTCCGAATCTGTTGCAGTTTGAGCACACAAGAGAGGAGAAGCAGGCAAATTATAAAGCACAAGTATCTCTTGTTTTTTGTTAGCATATCCCTAAACTCTAGTCTCTGGAAATCTGATGAAATTTATTCTTCGGATATGAAAAATGATAAAATTGAAAAAAAGGGAAATATGAGTTAGTTGGTTGATTGTTCATGTAATTTGATATATATACTGGCTTGCCTCCAGCTTTAATTAATGTACATTCTTGATTATTGTTCATAGTCATAAACAGGAGAAGCACGAGATGGTGCTGAAAATGAAGATGAAGCTAGAAGCAGAGACGTCAGGGATTATCAGTTCTTCTCAAGGGCTGAAGGTACATAAACATAACCAACACCAAAGATGTGAACGTTCGGATGATTGCTTGTCTATATGCCTTGATGATGTACACTACGCTTAATATTATTTTTATTGTTGTTACTGTTCTTGGTCTTAGAATAACAGAAAAATTGTGAGATGTTACTGAAGAGGAATTTAGAACTGGAAGTGCATATCAGAGGGACGATTAGCTCTTATCATGATCTGAAGGCAACATAAACATGACAACACCTGAAATGTGAATGTTCGGATGATTGCTCATTTAATTTTATACATTGTTGTTAATTTCTTGAATGATGTACATGCTAAAAATGTTAAAATTCTTGGCCCTGGAATAAACAGGAGAACTGTGAGAGGGAGGAATATAGATCTGGAAGCAGAGATGGGAGGGATGTGATTAGGTCTATACAGGACCTGAAGGTACGTAAACATATACAAATCATCACTTATGCATCATGGACACTATTGCGTGCTATTGTTGTTTCATATCACTATTTTAGAATGTGTTGTGTGCCAAGTCTCCTTGCGTCGTGTCTTTTTTCTTTTCTGGTGGTCATCGAAAGATGAAACGGTAACTGTGAATTGATTCAGGAAGAGACACCGTTGTTAAAGGAAGAAAGGAAGAAACATGAAGAGAAGAAAAAGGTCGTGGAGGTGGAATGTGCTGAGGGCGGTAGTGCCACCTGCGGTGATCATAATATGGACAATGATAAGAAGAATGAGAACAAGCGACTTCATGAGCATCCATCACCCCTCAATGACACCAAAAGCTTTCTGTTCTCCTCACCTGTATCAGCTAAACTTTCAACTATCTTCTCAAGGATGAATAGTGAGTTTCAAATCATTTCCTTGATGATTTTAGTTGATTCTAATATGTCATAGATACTGACGTTGCATGGAACTGTTGCGTTTTTGTTGATTCTGTAGGGATTTGGAACCATAAGAGCTTCTTATTGCTGCTTTTGTTCGGCTTGTATTTAGCAACTAGATCCATAATTTAGTAAAACTATTCGTTTAGAGTCTTTTTGGTGAAAGATTGGATATATCAATAGTACCCACAAATTGATCTGCACTCTTACGAAGTGTCAAATTAAAAAGTGTTATTTGAGAGAATATCTGTGTCATTGAATTAACCTAGTGGACAACATGTCAATATATATACATGCAAATATAAGACTTAGTATGGTAAATCCCTAATAAAGTCTCTAATAGGAATATAGCTATAGCTATATACAAGAATTTTTATAATAACATTAATATCTCCCTCAAACTCATGGTGAAATGTACACTGAGAATTTAAGTGAGAAATATTTGAATTGAGCAAGGGTTTTGAAAACTATTGCTTTGATACCATGATAATTTGAGAGAAGCACTAATTTCATTGAATTAATCTGACGAGCAATATACCAATATATATACACAAGTATGACTTCCCTGCTGATAAGAAAACAACTATGTACCAGAATTATTCACAATAAAACTAATAGAAAGATACAAAAATATAGAATGTTTGGCATTGAAACACACAACTGACTCTTAATGGAGATGCACCTTTTAAGTCTTGTATGGCAACGAGAGTTAACAAGCGTTAGGCTTCTAACTCTTGTTACCTCTTCCAAATGGTCAAATTTTGCAACAGTTAGTGTAATTATGGTATGTCTTATCAAGGACAAATTTATTTTTAAAATAAAAAAAAATACACTTTGCCTTTATTTTTTGGGGGGGCTAGTGCTTAATTCTTACACCAATTGAAATTGGTGTACGAGTTAATAACCTTCAATGTCTTTTGACTCATTTAGTTTCAGACAGATTCATCGGCTGAAGAAGCATAGAGCCCTTGAGCAACAAGTCTAACAGCGATACAAAATCTTTTGTAGAGCAGAAGATTGATCACACCATACTTTAGTGAAGCCATTGTGTATGAACTTCCATGTTATGTCTCTCAGCAAAATATACTTTTGGCAAACAATTGTATCAGTTGATATGAACTCAAGTAACCCTGTAATGTTTTTTTCACTATAACCTCTGTATATTTCTCAAGTCCAACCGACTTGGACATGCTTTTGGCAAGAAATTGTATCAGTTGACATACACTTGTTTACAATGTCTTATCATTTCTTTTACTTCTCAAGAAATTTGATTATTGCTTACTTTTATACATTTGTAATGTTGATGACTATTACTGGAATCACCGGTACCTGAATCACACAAAGTATTCCGATAGCTAGAAACATCGTCATCAAAACACACATACGACAGATATTTTGCAACAATTCTAGTGTTGACCAAGCTACAACGCAGATAATCTTGAACAATTAAAAATATAATGCTGATAATGATCCAACCTATCAGAAATCACTGCAAACCATAACAGCAATTTAAAATAACAAAAAAACATGTGGAAGTTTTTACAAATTCACATAAAATGTTTGAATAAAGATCCTCATACCAAAGGATAAACACTGTATAAATGTTTCTTACTCAAAATAAAAGCACATACCATAAAAATTTATGTATATACAATAGGAGAACTGATAGGATATTGTCGACAAATTATTTAAAACTTATGGTGAAGTCTCTGAACTAATCCCTCGACTAACCCCTCTTGAGCAAAACAACTAGAATAGCAGCAACAACCAATGCTATAAAGGAAGCTCCACACCTATTTCGACATAATTCTCAGAAGGGCTTGTGCTGGTCTTAGTTCTTCCGTGGCCCACATCAGATGAAGATCCAATGAAATCTTTAAGGAAGCCAGATATACTGCTCACCATCTCTGACATCTTCGCTTTGATGTTCTGCACCACATCAGTGAAGAATGCAGAACCTTGGGAGATATCCTTATCAGAAGACTTCGCTGTTCCTGAAAATCCTTCAGGGGCTTCATTCTCTCCAGCGGATTCTTCTGGAGCAACATCTGATTCAGGAGGCAGAACCACTGCGAGGAAGAATCACATGTCAAAACGACTGGATTATAGAGATGTACACGTTGCAAACGACTTACACGAGTTCTCACCTGACTGATGCTTGTTGTAGAATTCCACAACCATATCATTCTTCATGACTGCATCCCAAACGTTCTTATCAGAGGCGAGTGAAGCAACAACAGACTGCAGATTAAAATAATGTTTCAATACAAAGTCCTGAATAATTCAAAGGAGGCATAAAACTGCCATAATCCTTTTTTCCAGAGCGTGTAAAAAAACTAAAAAATAGCACTGGGAATCTGGGAAAATATAATAAAATAAAATAAAAACCCTGTTCTATTTTCTTGAGACCGAAGTGCTAATGTAGACTGCTCTAAGAAGACAATAGTTGTTAACACGTTCTAAATGTTTGAATGGGAAAAAATTGAGTAAGGGATCAAAATTCCTGAAATTGAAGTTACTCTAATATCAAAGAAATTCCAACTTCATTATTAGTGTTCTTCAAATTCCGGTATAGATGACCTTCACATTCCAAGATTTTTTCACCAATTGAACGCCATATTTCTGAAACCAAATGCCAGTCCTCATATTTGAAACATAAACCAAACTCAAAAAGGAATCTAAAAAAAATTATGAACTTAAAAATAATTGGAAGTTAGATGGCAGATAAATTCAACATGATTTTCCCAATGCTACTTTGCAGACCTGAGAAACAAAACCACCACATATTAAGCACTTCAACTTCTGCAATCAGTACCATATCCAAATTCGGGTTAGAATTCTGGCATCTTTTTGCCATTTATTTGTACAAAACCATATGCAAAGCTGTTTCTAATGATCCAATCTCTTAAAATTCTTTCCTCTCACATGTTTGCATATGTTTATCCATATATTCAATTGTGCAGTTTGCCCTTGAACTTGTCTTAAAAAAAACAGTATTGAGTATAGATAAAGCGCTGGGCAATCAATGTACTGTATAAGTTTATTCAAATGATGTAGAACGCTGGGCAATCAATGTACTGTGTAAGTTTATTCAAATGATGTACAACACAGTATTTTACATGTTTTAAGCATGGTTTAATATCTCGGCATCAGTATCCCCGATAGGTTTAACACCAATGTTGGCAATATCGGGCGGCAATATCTGCAAGATTGGCACTGATATCGGCCGATATTATAGGGTTAATATTGTATCAGGTATCACAAAACCCGATATGATACTGCCAATATGTATCGGAATTGGCCAATACTTGAAATCATGGTTTCAAGTAAATAAAGGTATAAATATTGTAATTCTCCAAACAAATGTCAGAATCAGATGGACGCACTCGCGTCTGTGACGTACAAACTGAAGCTGCAACTTTTAGAAGTGTGCTACGTATCCTAGAACTATTCTACATAACTATAAAAAGTAGATGTACAAGGCATAACTCAAGGTGCAAACTGTCTTATGGGCCTAAGGTGCAAGGTGGTGCCAGACCAAAGCAAGGCAAAATTTTCTTATCTTTGTAAATTTAAAAAAAATTGACAATTTGTCACGATAAAATACATGATAGTAAAAGGTAACAACCAAACTTATTACTAGAAAGCTAAGAAAAGATACAAATAAAAATCAATACTGGAGTACTTAATTTTAATCTATGATTCAAGATATAATGGATATTCACGCACCACATGTATGGATTTAAGCTGGCATAATCTTAATAAATAAATCTAAGCTCATGATATTTAACACCATAGATCAACCGTCTGTTAAACATGGCAAATTAACTGTAAGATTGAAACCTGAGCCTCAGGGCTTCCTTGCAGCAATGAGAAAGCTTGAATAACATGTTTTGGCATTGAAGGAAGAATTGCCACACTCTCACCACGGTCTGATACTTGACCAACCTTAACGGGCTCCTCAGTAGTGCCAGAAGAGAAGTATACCCTGGAACAATAACACCAGTTTTCCATGCTCTAGGAGTAAAATAATATGCACCTTGGCAATGAAAGTATCTTCTAATATTGCGACACAAACACAATATTATAAATATGAAGAGATAATAAAAATTGCAAGCACGTGCAATTACACTTTCTACTTAAAATTTTTTTCAAGAGATAGGAAAATGCCCACTTTACCAAGGGGAAGCACAAATTAGCCATTTGGCAATAACATGACATAAAAATAATAACAGGGAAAAGATGATAGCTAGAGTAATATGTGGTCAATAAACATGTAGTGCAAAACATTATCATATTAAATTTATGTGCCTTGAGATTTATGCATCACGAAACATCAGTTTGATTTCTGTTATGCTATTGCACTTGCCATAAAAAAATGAAACAACCATTATTGCATATGCAGAATTCTTGATGAATAACACTGGCTATAATTTGGAAATTCTGTGCAACGTCTTTAGTAAGACTAGCATATATTTAGGTAATAAGCCATAAATGAGTTAAATATTGTCAAAAGTTGATGTTTCCACCATGGCAAAATCACAATGTAGTTCTCATGTTCCCAAGTTGAAAGAATGTAATAGAAGATATATCTACATAAAGGGGGGGAAAAAGCCGGGGCACCTTGGGCTGGTAGTATTTGATTTTACTGTATTCTTCTTGGTTTTATTCCCTTAAGCACCGTCATGTTCCAACGTATGGTAGGCTGGGTGCTTTTCTGTGGTTACTGTTTCTCTGTTTCAACTTCAATGCTTATAAATGGAACGCGGGGGACTATTGGTCTTTTGTGCATGGTCTTTTGCTAAAGACAAAACATATCCGTTTCTTTTTTTTCCTTCCCTGCGTGGATCACAATAAGTAGTCACAAACCGCTATTTGTTTATATCCATTGTGAATTCGAATTATCCAATCTATAATAGCGAAGTTTGCACTTTTTCAATTCGAAATTCTCTCGCCCAATATTTCAATCCACAACTCTCACAAAGAATGTAGTTGCATATTGCTCACTTGGTGATTAATAAATTAATATTATAAAGTTGATTATCATATTCTTTTATTTACATATTTAAATTCAAGAGTGTGTTGTGTTTTCTTCAAGGGCCTTAGTTATAACTTATACTGCTTGCATAACTTTCTAAGATAATCATCTTCTTATTCTGTAAGTTTGTCGAGTGCAACAATTAACTTTTCATTTTTTGAGCCCGTTATGCATGGGAAGGAAGACTAGTTTAGTACTGCGTACTGCAAATTCCAACTTTTGTGATAAATAACATGTGTAAAATACATGCAAAATCCATTCTTAAAACTTCATTTTTGTTCACATGCACTAAGCTATAAGAATGTGCTTGACGAAATTTCTATCAAAAGAAAAAATATTTGTACTGTATTTGGAGGACAATTGTATCTTTAAATGGGTTTCACGAACATCTAATCAAAAAGCATTCCATCAATCATTAAAAAATAGAAACTTTTTTAAGCTAGAAAAGAACTGAAAAATCATTAAATGGACGTGGAATAATCAAAACAGAAAGATAAGAATTAAGAGATTTCACATTTCGATCGCTTCCTTGAGATCTGCAGTCGCTTCTTTGGCCTCCTCCAAAGTCGGAGCGGGTCCAAACACCAGCCTCGGAGGCGGATTCATCAGGTCCATCATCCGATCCGAAACCGCCGCTGAGGCCTCCTCTCTCCCTCCGGCGAATTCCCAGTCGTCCCACGCCGGAAACTGGGACATCGCCGGATGACGGCGGACTTCTCCGAAGAGACGGAAGAGATCAACGGGGCGTTTTCGCCCTCGACCGCCACGTGGACGGTGGACACAGAGGCGGCCGGCGGCAGGGTGGGCACTCGGCGGGCGGCGGTCGATCGGTACCCGGCGAAAGCCGCGGCCTTTGCAGCGGTTCTCATCGCTCCCCTCCCATCTTCGATCGATCGACGGAGGAAAAAAAACCCTAACTTTGAGAATCGGAGAAAGATGATTTCGAGAAGGGAGAGAGGCGAGTGTCGAATTAGAGTATGTTGATAATAAATGATAGTGGGGAATTCCAACCGCCTAAAAATGATGCCGCGTGTGGGCCCCAGAAAAGATAGGGTAAGGTGAGAGATTGGGTGCATTTAATGAAAGATCAGAAATATGTGATTTGGCTTGATTTTGCGAAGGATAATCCTTAATTAATCAGGCGATAAGACTTAATTAGTGATAATTTCAATCATTTTTCTTAGCGAAAATGTAGATACTTGTCGAGCGTGATTTTAATTGCGAAATTTAAATAAATTAAGTATTTTTGTTTTAACTTTTAATGGATCACGGTTCACGGCGGTCTCACTTTCACACACCGACAAGGAAATTAGTAACCAAAAAGTTAATGTTCTGAAAAATTAAAACCTTATGTATTACAACAAAAGGCCGACAAAATTATAACAAAAAGCTGACAGCTAAAATATTTATTTATAGGCCCTTGTCCTTTGGCACCAAGCCTCTCTATAAAATCATTGGGCCTGGCCCCTGCGATCCTCGCTGCAGTCTGCTTGCATTCGGGTCACCCGGCGGAGGACTAAAAGTAAATTAGTAATAACTCCTAGGGAGTTTCCTGTAAAATTCTGTTTTAATATATATTTGTATTGAAAATTAGTTGGATATTTGTGTAGTTTAGAGCCAGATATGAAGTAATGAATGGAGAAATAATATTTTGTATTTAATTGCTCTGTTTTTTGTTTCTAATTTGAAGCTGAGATTGTTTTAAACAGAGGATTGTGCCATCTTACTTTTTGTGGGTGTTTCATGGTTTTTTTTTTTTTTTTGGGTTCTTTTGAGAAGTTGGGTACTTTTGATTTTGAATGAATTGTACCCATTTTGCAAAGGTGAGGGATTAGGGGAGAAATCACACTCTTTTTACTTGTGGTATTTATTTTTCCATTTGTGTTCAGATCAGGGAAGATTGAGACATTTTGAGTTTGTTTTAGAATTTTTCTTGCATTAGTGAGTAGTTGGAATGGAAATTCAATTATTTGGAAAGTTTTACGGTTTAATTTGGGAGTGAAAATAATCTTTTTTTGGGTGAAAGGAATTATCCCATTCATTCTGTAAAGTACAGAGTTAGCTTTGAGAGACAGCTTTCGAAGCAAACGTTCTTCGGCTTTATAAAACCAACTACTAGGATGAATCTTATCCTAATCAGCCTTCACGGTGTCAAAATTAAATATATTATAAATATGTTACTGCTAAAGCTTGAAATGGTGACTTGTGCAGTGGAGCATGGCTCTTAGTAAATCGAAGGCCACCACTCAGCCACATGTTGCTGCTGGGACTCGAAATGGCGAACCATACTTGTTATGCACGGCATTTTTTCATTGCTTGTAATTAGAGCTGCAATTGAATAATAGTAAAGTTCGTGTTTTTCTTGTTTCATCGGACGGAAGTGAAATGCAATGTAATTATTGTACTTAAAGGTTAAAATATAAACTGCACAAGAAACAAATTTTTCCTTGTAAAATTGTGGGAAAAAGTGAAATTTCTTCCAGGAACCTAAATTTCACAAAAAAAAAAAAAAACGCTTCTCTTTTTCAATTATTTATTATTTATTAATTTTTTTGTTTTACAGAAACATTCAGCACTGTATTAATGATGCGTAGCCCAATTCAGCCCACAAGAGTATATTGTAGAATCGGAGTAGCCCAAGCCCAAGTTGCAGCCCTTTTCTCTATTTTGTAGCCTTCTTCGCTATTAATTATGTAATAGTGAAGGGCTTACATGAAAATTGAGCATACTTTTAAGCGCTTGCAGACTCTGGGGGGTTTGTTTTACAAATTTGAAAAGTGAAATTCTGAAAATTCACCGTAACTATCAAATATTAACAAAATGCCTCTGATTGCTTCTTTACGAATAGGAAGAAATTCTTGCAGGGCTCACTAAAATTATTGTAAATATACAGTTATACGGCTACAATGGCTTGTAGCAATCCTAGCAGAGAAAAAACTGTGAATTCTGACTCATTTAATGTACAGTGAATAAAAGAATCTCTATTTGATTTGACTTTCAGACAGCACTCTGAAGTTTGGGTTTTGAAACAAACAGGCTGTGAGTACTGTGTCGTATAAAAATCAAATCAAATTTCCGCTAGATTTCTGGGCGAAAATAAAAACACAAATCTTGTAGAATCGTCCTGAAAAAGCCTAGAAAAAAGATTTTAAAAAGTCCGTCGGAGAGGGAAGAGAGGAGATTTGATCGACAACGGAGAGCGCGGTGATGGCGGTAATTAGGGCTTCACGCCCTCATTTTAGAACCCTAACAATGAGACGGCCGTCGCTGTTCATTCGGCGTTTCTCGCCGCTGGGTATTCCCTCATTGCTACGGGAGCGAGTGCCTTCTCTGAGAATCCTCCTTTCTCTCCCTGATTTATAGTTTTGTTTTCGTTGAATGGAAATTGGAAACTGATTGAAAATTTTGGAAAATTTTCTTGTTATTTGTGGGATTTTGATTAAATAGACCTGATTTCAAGTTGTTGCATAGTCAGTAAGCAAAAACTCGGAATTTGGGAAATAATTGTATTTTTAGCCCATACCTTAAATAATTCAATTAATAAAAAAATGAGGTATCCTAAATAAACATGTGGGCATGATTTTCACAATATGAACCTCAAAATAGCAATAGTTGAAGAACACAGACTCTGCAATTTTCAAATAAAAGGGAACATCAAATAGAAAGTTCTATTCTAAAATTGGTAATATAACATTTAGATTTTCAATTCTCAAGTGGATATTTATATTTAAGTGTTGAAACGGGTAAATGGGTAATCGGGCCTGATTTAAATAAAATTTGATAAGTATATAAAGTAATAACTCTTATTTTTATTACCTTTCTTGTTGATATGTTATTGATCTTTTTTATTGAGCCGGCGGTGATCGGGTTGTGAATTACTAACATGACCCTGATGTGGGCAACAGGCCCATCATAGCCCACTCTTGAAAATTTAATTTATTTTCTTAAAATTTGAAATTTATGTATTAGGTTATTTTTGGTAAGAATATCGTTTTGTTTTGTTTGGCTCTAATATCATATAGTCTAAGATCAATCTGAAGCACGTCTATTAGTTCTTTTCTATGATCAATGCAAGTTCTATAATTTTTTTACATCTAAAATTTGGTATCCAGTTGAAGTTGTTAAGTTGACAGCTACTCGTTAAATTTGATGAAGCCTTCTGTGGAGCCTTTCTCTATATTATGCTACTAATATTGTACTACAATTAGATTGACAAATATGTCTCGCTAGCAGTTGATGAGGGCACATCCCACGTGTCAATCTAATAGTAATATAATATAGTATAAAATTAATAATTAATAAGTATTTTCTTTTATTTTTTTCTATTGCTTTCTTGAGGGGTGTCTCCCAGAGGAAACTAATTTCATTGCATATTATTGATAGAATTTGTTTAGATTTCAAAAAAGGAGAATTAGTAAGCTAATTCTTGTTATTTGTGTTATTCTATGAAGTATATCATCATCAAATTATATAGAAATGTTAATAATATTTTGATGTCATATTCATCATTTCCTTTGTTTTGTTCACGATCGAATTCAAATCCAATCCAAAGATTATAAATAAACTCATGAGATATCTTTGAATTTAGTACAGTTTCAACCTTAAAATTAGATTATAGTATATCTCATATTTAAGACCGAGCTTTAATAAAACACCAGACCACAATCGACAATTGACTAGAATTGTTAAATAATAAATTTCCATTTCAAGTGAGTTTTTTTTTTTTTTGCCCATCTTTTTTATTCCAATATCAAATAAGAAATGTTGCCCAAAAATTTCAAATTTCAGTGCATTTTATAACCGAGAATTTCCTCTACAATTTGTCCATAACCCAGCTAAGTTTTTTGCACTAATTGCTATCCATGACATAATCAACCAACTAATTACCCTCATTAGCACCACTAACCTCTCACTCGTATTCTTTTTAGTGTCACTAAATTTCAATTACGGTAATTTAAAAAGCAAAATATTATTTTATTTATCTTTACACCAAAATTGGAACAATGGGATGCGATTTAGCAAAGCAAAAGCTTCTCTCAATTGTCCATCATAAAATTATTTTTGGCCCAACAAAGACATGAGCAAGAAATAATCACATGCAATTAGAGAGTGGTCAAGAATATAACAAAGTAATTAATATTAATTAATAATATCTTCTAATGTTATGCTAAGTTCGTATGTTGGATTGACAATTTATGGTTGAATGAGAAAAGATGAGAAGAAAAAGTTTAAATTGTATTGCTATTTATTTCCTTTCTTTTCCGATTTTTTTTTTTTTGGGTGTGATTTTGGCGAAAAATACATTGTATTTCAAATTATTGTATCTCGAATTTATTATGAAATCAGATTAGTTGTTTTACGAATGGAAAAATTACATCATTTTAATCAATTAAACGAAAATTATGAGACAAAGAGAGAAGAATTCCCGATTATGCAGTAAATATTATTAATATCGTTTAGTCATCTTGGAAATAACAAATTGTTGGAGCCCGTGCACGCATTTAAATTTCCATGACTACTATAATTTTATCTTCGATCTGCATGTGAACTTAGAAAGAGTACTCTTTTATTAGAAACTTTCTTTAACAAAAGTAAATTTCTTAATTAATCTATTGTCTTTTCTTGTCCTTCATCTTTAATTGAAATTTGGAATTTTTTATTTTTATGTTTTACCTTTTTTCTACTTCTTTCAGATTTTCATATTTTTATTATTATGTTGAACTTTATTTGTTATTTTCTTTTCAAATTTTCTTTTTTGTTCTTTTTTTTTAATTTCCAATTTTTATGTTTTTGTTGATTATTTTTTTATTTTTTCTCCATGTTTTTCATTATCTTTTTTATTTTTTATTACATTTTTTCTATTCTTTTATTTTGTAATCTGTGTATTAGATTTTTATTTTTCTTTCATATGTTTTTTTATTTTTTGTTGTTCTATTCTTATTTAATTATGTTTTTATATTTCTTTCTTTTCTTTTTTAAACATCTTTTCCTCTTTTATTCTTTTTTCTTATTCCTTATTTTCATTGAATATTACTTTCTTCATATTAAAATATCTGTTCTTTATTTTTTTTCGTTGAGAATAAATATATCTTAGGTTGATAGATAATTATATAATTTTTGAATAAATAATTAATCTTCATTCAACTTAGGGATTACTAAAATTCTAAAAAAAAAAAAAAACTTCATGTATGGCACGTGCACGTTTCTAGTAGCAACAAAAAGAAGTAAATTTCTAATTAATTCAATCCTTGTTATGACATTCCCCATTGGGTTGGGCTCCAAACCTACGGCCTTATTTCTGACTTTGATTAGGCCCATAAATTACCAAATACCAAGAGTTGTAGGAAGTGAAGCTTAAGAAATCCGTTGTTACTCACAATTTTCAAATGGCTCATGTCATGCACTAAAATGTTGCACTACTTGTCATATGAATGGGAAACTATAGAATTGGAAATGCCCAATATTACACACTTTTCCCTTCTCTAAGTTTAACTTTTGTATGAATTTAGATGAACACTTCCTTTCCCATTGAGTTATTTGATGTGAACATTTTGCTTGGTTCAATCTTAATGCGTGGTAGCTTCTATCAAGAGTTGAGTTGATGCTTTATTTATCATATTTTTCTTTTTGGATTTTAGATTTTTTTTTTTAAGTGATATAAATTCCATGTCTTTCTTCTTTTTGGATATAAGATAGCGTCAGTTAGTTGTCACTGAGATGTCAGAGGAAACCTAACAGAAATATAGTTTTAAAAATGGTTCAAGCTTTTCGAAAAACCTGTGATAAACTAAGGAGAAAAGAGAAGATGAGATAGTTTGACAATTCAATTTAATGGGTCTCTTATGATTACAGTAACCATTATTCTGCAAGAGGAGAAAGAACTTAGAAGAAAAATTAATGTCTTTTTTAAATTACTTCCGAACTATGTATTGATCTCTTAGGATGGGTCTGAAGATCATCAGACCACATGATAAAATTGTAAAATATATACATCTAGCATTATCTTATTTTTCAGCTTTATTCTCTCAATTGTGCCATCAAAATGGACCGATAATGACTAAAAGCAAACCGTGAGTAAGAAAAATATCTTTGTGCTCATACCATGGAAGGTTGAAGCCATTATTGAATAGAAGATTTGATGAGTGTGAATTCCTAATACAAGTTGTTAGGTCTTATTGATCAAGTCTCTCATGTTATATAAATTAATGGTTATAAAAGGCTGCATCGATTGATGAATTCAAAATGTAAAGATTCTACACTAGTTTGATGACCGTAAGAAGAAATTATCAGTGAGAATTTTAAATTAAACCCGTTAACAGATATTGTGTCGCCATAGACATTTTCTTTCGTTTATTGTTGAATAATTTTAAAAAGGTGTTATAAGTTTGATCTGATGTTGATGGGTTCTCTCTCGCAAATGTAAGGGCGAGAAGTGCAAAAGAGTCCAAAGAGATACCAATATAATCCTATATTGTAAAAAACAAAAATTTATCTTTAATTCTAAACACAAAATGTCCACTTTGCGCGAGCATGACAAATTTAAATTGTTGATATTAAAAAATTTAAAATGATTTGATGGGTATTATGATAAAACTAAATATGTTCGCAAGTCTCTAGATTTCTATGTCAAAAGATGTAAGAAACCTCCTTGTTTATTTTTTTCCTATTTTGTATAAGAATCTAATTGTTCCATAACTTCATGATCAATATCCCTCTTAGATGATTTTCATCATATTAGATACTTGGAGCATATAAATTAATCTTATTTTCCTTATTTATGCCCTTCGCTTGATTAATAATAAGTTTTTGACAAAAAGATTATTTTATTCTTTATTTTCTATTAAATATTTATGTTTTCCACATATAATATATGAAAGCACACCTAGAGGGGGGGGGGTGAATAGGTGTAAATGCTAATCTAGAAACTAAGTGCGCTAAATTTGAAGCATGAAACAATTTTGCAATCACACTTAATACAACCAACAAGTGTAGCCGAATTCCCCGTGAAGGGCTCTGGACTAACTCCTCTTGATTCCCCTAGATATGGGTTGAGGTGCTATGTGAAGCTATTGTGGTTAAGTATAAGTGAGGCACACACACAATCAAGCCAAGCATATAAGGATGAGCAATATGAAATAATGCAAGGCAACACAAGTAATGAATGATATGACAATATGAATGATGCTTTGCACAAATAAACAAGAGAGATAGTTAGAGAAATTGGATCAAACGCAAACACACGGATATGTTTCGAGGTTCGAGCACCTAGCTCTACATCCCCGCCTACACCACCGTGTAGGATTTTCAATCCACTATCTCCCACCGAGGGAACCTCCACCGAGGAGGATTTGTTACAACAATGGAGTACCAAACTCCTCTCTCAAACACCGCCTCACAATCGAGGGGTAGGCCCGTAGCCAATATAACAACCACAATCACCTCTACCAAAGAGGGATACAAACCAAACTCCACTTCTCACTAGAGGGAGCAAACCACAAGTCTCAACCTCTACCAAAGAGGGAGCAACTCAAGAAACCAAGGGTTTATAATAGGTGGTCTCTCTCAATCACAAACATCTTTCCTTTTTTCACAAAAATGATCCTAATAGATTAGGATAGAAGATAGCTCAAGTGTGGAAAACTAAGTGTTTTGATCAAAGAAAACTTTTGGGAAAACACCAAAAATGATATAGAGATTTTTGCTCAAAAACAATTCCCAAAACCTAGTTTCTTTGAAATAAATAAAACACTTAAAAACAAATAGAATAAATCTTTTTGCTCTTTAAACACTTTTTAAAACTTGTTTTTAAAACCAGAGAATGGGAGAAAATCAGCTCTAAAAATCTTAGCCAAAATCCCAAAGGAATGGGGTTTATATAGGCCAAAAAGAAACTAACCGTTAGGCTGATCTGGCAGCCTGACAGGCTAGAGGTCGGCCGGCCCGGCCGACCGCCAACGGTCAGAAATGTGACCGTTGGGGCAACTCGGTCGACCGCCCGGCCGACCCCCAGATACATAGAGCAGAGCTCTCTGGTCCGGTCGGCCGCCCGGCCGACCGTCCCTGTGTCTGTCAAACGTGCACAGGCTTGTGCACGTCGGTCGACCTCAAGGGTCGACCGGCCCTTGGTACGGTCGACCCGTGCGGTCGGCCGACCTGGCCTGTCAGCCATTGTTCTGGGACAGAAACACATGTTTAAAACATTTTCAGAAATTCTTTTAAGTCTTATAAAAATACATAAAAATTGTTTTAACATTTTATATTGAAACACAAACTTGTGATAAAAATTTGAAGACATATATCAACATATTCAAATCATTTTTGTGTCTTGCAAATTTTATCAAAAACCAACACTTGTATTTTATCAAACTTGAATTTTTTAATACATGAATAGGGAAGTCAAAATAAGTTTGTTTAAAAGTTAAGCATGCATGTATAGAATGAAACAACTATACATATATCAATTAAACTTGTTTTGATCAACTATTCATGAAAACAAAAACCAAACATAAAACGTGTGTGTTTGTGCACTTGAGCATATCAACTATACTAAGCTTTACAAATGGATCTAAACACACTATCTAAACTATGGATACCTAAGTCTTCTTGACGATCTCCAGCTTCAAGTAGACCCGATCCAAAAACTCCATCCATGGGCTAGGCAATGTGTGATCTTGAAGCTTGAGCCCTGAAATCACTTGTGAAGCTTCCAAACACCTCTTGTTGAAGCTATCACCAAACTAACATCTTGTTATAAGATCTGAGACTAAACACACAAGAATATTAGTAAACATAACTGCATGAGTTAATCATCATCAAAACTAGGGTGGAAGGCCTTTGGGCCAACAATATATTCTATTATTAATTCAGCCTATTGCTTGTGACAATTTAATCAGAGTAGTTGAGGTCTTTGCATACAATATGTGATACCAAAGGATTTAAAAGGAGTCATATCCTTCCCTTTTGGATCTTAAAGGAATTTGGTTGATAGAGCTTTAACTAATTTTATCACTTAAACCAAAGTGATTTGGTAATCTAAACCCTTGAGGTTCATTCTCTATCCCTTTTAAGTGATGCTCCAAAATCTTGGTCAGATAGGTCAAAATGTTGTCAAACAGTTTGAGGTCATCACAACAATAAGTTAAAAGAGTTTACTAACTCAATGTTCACCAACCTCCCAAGTTCTAGAAATTGTATTTAATTAATTGTGTGCAAAAGGGAGAAACTCAACCAGCAAATCATAGTATATAGTTCCTTGCCTCTATTAAATTATAACAAAGCTTTCCTAGTTGAATAAACTGGAGCCATGCACTTGTCAACTTGTGGACAAAGCTAACCAAGTTAGGATAATGGCAATGATGGACAAGGAGAAAGGAGGAGAGTGGGTCACATCTCAACCCCAACCCCCCCCCCCCCCCCCCCCCCCCCCCCCCAACCCCAACACACACACACGCACGCACACACCCACCCCAATCACCCACCCACACACACAATAATAGACAGATAGGGACTCCTCCAATAATTTCATGGGGCAATGTTTCCTCCAACATATTGTCTCTTTATTCTAACTAGAAGGAATTAGATGTATTTCTTTGTTGGATTATGATGCCATCCATGCATCACATGTGCCATCAACTTGGCTGACCTAACCAAGGGTTTTTCAAGGATTATCCTAAATCTCTTCCTCAACCAAAAGAAGTAGATAATAATAATAATAATAATAATAATTTTGCAAGGATAAAAGCTTAGAGGATTGTAGGGTCTAGTTGGCTCTTAAGATTCCTAAAATTCTGTAATTAGTTTAAAGCCAGAGTTCTAGAGCCATAAATAATAAGTTGCAAATTTATAAATACTTACCCAATTGGATTTAGGCTGTTTATTTTAGATGTAATTAGATGTACACTCAATCCAATTGCAAATAATTCCCACCAAACTATGACACCTAAAATTGTGGCTGATTTGATGGGAACTTATACTGTGACCAGAAATGCTTCCAGAGTACTTCCAACTTTTGCCAGTTGGACATCTTTGAAGTTCAAGCTGTTAAAAATCAAATAAACTCAATGTTAATTTAGGTACATAATCAGAACAAAAAAAAATACTTTTTGCTGTTACAGTTTAGACAAATTCAGTCTCAGCTGAGAACAATTATATATACTGACTCCTTCTAAATTTATTGTTGTGAATAGTTGGGTCTTATCACATTCCTCACACGCACGACACGCACGTCGAACCGGCCGAGTTCGGGTGACGTGCGCCCATGACTTGCCTTAGCCACCTCAATGGCACAAATGTCAGCAGCCAATCATTGTAGAATTCAGCCATCAACATAGAAAAATCAAAAAGCATCTACAGTGATTTTACAGTGATGATGGGGAGCTTACAATTTTGTAAGCCAATCTTAAAGATAAGTGAAGCTTAGAAGCAACCAAAGCCCAAGAGGATGCATCAGAGCCAGTGGTTTTTCTATTTAGTAAGTTGGATAATTTAAGTTGGAAAGGAGAAAGAGAGAGGATAGCCACACATGAGATCAAAGAGCCTTCCATGGATCAAATTCCTTTATGGAGAGAATTTGCTTAATGGTATAAAGTTTTTCTTTTCTCAAGTGTTAAAAGATAAGCGTGCTTCAAGCCATGCCTTTTTCCTCACTTTTCTCAGTTTAGTCTAAAACTAAGGCTATGGATTTTGTTGTCAACAATGAATTTGTCCATCCTTTTCAGCTACCAAACAAAGAGAGATTTTTCTCACATGTTTGAACAATAACCATGGAGATCTTAGTTGACAATGGATCAAAGTCAAGGCCGTGTGTTTTTTAGGTGTGTTTTTTAGGTGGGTTGATGATAAATCCAGGGGCGGCTCAATTTCTAGGGAGACCTTAGGCGAAAATTTCAAATGGGCCCTTTTAAAATATACTTTAAAAAATAATTAATATTAACTAATATTTTATTTAATTAATATTTTATTGAAAAATAATTCTTCTATCTTTTTAAGATGCAAAATTTTTAATCAAGTTTTTGTATTCAAGTTTTGCTAATGTATCTTTTTCTATAGAGTACTTACACCTGCTGTCAGTCTGAGGTCTGGGCGACGGGGGCGGTGAAGAGCGAGGCTGCACAGAGAGAGAGTTTTAATTTTGAAAAATTCTCTAATTATAATTAAATAGTTAGGTAGAGTAGAAAAGACATCTGAGGAAGTGGAAGAGACTCCTCTTTAATTATAATTAAATAGTATATCCTCTTTAATTATAATTAAATAGTATAGGGAGTGGAGGATATTAGCTTGAGAAAGTGGAAGAAACTCATGCTTTTCCTGTTAATATAAAAAATGAAGAGGGAAAAAAATCAAAAAAGCGTGGATGACAGGATTCAAACTCGCGCAGGCAAAGCCCACACAATTTCTAGTCATGTCCGATAACCACTCTGGAACGCCCACTTGAACAAACAAAAAATATTTTCTATATTTTATATTTCTTATTTTAGTTAAATATTAATTTACACTATAATTTTGGAGGCCCCAAATATGGCGACTGCCTCATTCGCCTAGACGTTGAGCCACCCCTGGATAAATCTACCCAATATCAATATGCATGTTTGATGCAAGTACAAATTGTTAAAGCTTTGAAATGAGGCATGCTTCTGTCTCTTTTTCTTCTCGTTGCTGAAACTTTTGTGTATTCTCGCGTGATCTTTTGTTTAGCATAGTATTTAAAGAAATCTATAGTGTATTTCTCTTGATTTTAATATATTATTAAGATTTATAAAAAAACTTAGTATTCTCATGAACTATGATTTTTCATGAGAGCCTTTCGGACAAATATTCTGTGACAATTAACAAACTTTTATTTATATACTGTTTTGAGACTAGAAAGTTCATATATATCAACAAAAGAATATATCCATGAAAACAAATTCAAAAACACAAGGTATATAGATTCTATGCAAACATCGCAACAACATGCAAAAACCCTTTTCAAAAAAGACAAATGAAGCTAGTGAGATAGAACTCACTCACTAGTAAAAAGTGAGAGTGAGTGAGTTACTGGAAATCTAAGTTCAAGTCTGATTACGACAACAAATATGAAGAACTGATATCGACGCACTTTCTTTTAAAACAAATAATATAATTTTATCTTAAATTCGAGCTATGTGCTAAGTGAAAAAATTGGAGCACTATCTCAACTAATTAGCTCTTCAATCTATTTTAAACCCAAGAACCCCCATGTTTTAACCGATGTGGGACTATCTTTGTTAACACAAACCCAACACTAAGCCCCTCAAGCTTCTTTCTATCACATTAACAACATAAGAAATAAAACTTTTTGAGAAATGCCCTAAGTAATGAAAATTAAACGAAGTGTTCAATTTTTATACGGGATACAAAAGTGCCACCTACCATCTCATGGATTTTATTTGATAAGGAACCAAGGAACACGTGTGCTTGTAAATTTTTTTTCAAAAAAAAAAAAAAAAAACCCAAATCTCATGTGTAAGTGAAATGGATGACACACATCAACCATCTGCCAATGCTCCATTAGTGCACATTATTATTTAAGAAAGCATGTGATTCTCTGGTTTATTCCCTCAAACCCATAAAATTAAAAACCGAGGGTTATTCGGTGCCCATTTACAAAGTTGCAAGAGAGCAACAAAAAAATAATCCTAAAGAGGGGAACGACCTAACTAGGGGTGAGCAGAGTTCGGTTATAACCGAAATAACCGACCAAAACCGAAACCCGAACCCGAACCGAACCGAACCGCTCTAGTTCGGTTCGGTTTCGGTTTTGTGTGTCAAAAACCGAACTCGACCGAACCGAACCGAATCTCTTACCCTATCTCTTAGTGAATCATATAGTTCATAAAAAACTGGTAAAAACTTATATCATTACTTCTAACAATACCATCTTTTTTATGTTGAATATGTGAAAGTTATGTTAAGTACACCATCACAATTAAGAATAATATTTATATTAATATAGTTCTTTTTTTTCATTCTTGCCATTAAAAGTTAGTAATAATTATGTGAGTTTTGATATAAGAGCCCAAATATAGCGTAAAAGTTTTAGAATATGAAATTTTTAATTCACATTAAGGTTAGGGTCTTTTTCTTATTTTTAATTTGGGTATTGAATATTTGAGATTAGAATATTAAAAGTTGATAATATAATGGTGATTAAAAAATGTAAGAAATGATGGGAAAATATTGGCCTAACCGAAAAAACCGAAAAACCGAACCGAACTTAGTCGGTTCGGTTCGGTTCGGTTACTAAGACTAATCGGTTCGGTTCGGTTTTGCAAAAATTAGCAAAAACCGAACCGAACCGACCGACGCTCACCCCTAGACCTAACAATATTCTTTTTAAGACAAGACCTCAACTGATTAAGATGTGTCGCTTGGGTCAACTTTTTACTTGTTATTGGGGGTCGATCTGCACCATTTTGTACTCACAGCCAAGTCCACTGGTTCAGTGAGCCAATAAGTAATAACAGCTGAGTTATTTATCTCAGGTATTTGGAGTAGGTTATATGAATCAAAAGAGAATTACATCGGATCGGGTACATATCGGCTGTTTGGTTGTAAGGAAGTGGACGGAAGTAAGAAAATATGGAAGTTTAATTGCTCACTTTCTTATCTATCTAAATACCGGAAAAGGAAATAAGAAAACCCCTTTTTCTTTTTCTCTTTTGTTTTTTACACAATCATTTCCTCACTTCCAGAGTGCTACAGTTAATTTTGTGATCATGTAAATCTCATTTGTAATAAGTTGTAGCACAAAACAGTTAATTTTTTTATCATGTAAATCTCACTTGCATTCTAATTACAGTCCATTTTTTATTTTTCTAAATTAATTTTTATTTTAATATTATTTTACGGTCAACTTTGTGGTCAACTTTTCCACTTCCATTTTCACATTACCATCCAAACATCGGAAAAGACAAAATATTTTTCAAACCACACTTCCCAACAATATTCAAACACTGGAAAACTTACTAACCAATTCTCAAGTTTCAAAGGGAGTTATTACCACTTCCTCAATTCCTCAGGTTTCTCTACTTATTCCTATCGAGGAATATGTCTTCATTAAGACCTTTAACCTTCATATCTTGTCATATTAGCTTCATCCATGTTTTCTTCGGTCTCCTCTTCGCTCTTTTAATTTTTCCTAAGTTAATAAGCTCTACTCATCGGACTGGCGCATCTATAGGTTTACGTCGCACATGACCAAAATTATCGTAAACGATTTTCTCTCATCTTCTTTTTTATTGGGCCTACGCCTATCTTCGTAAGAATATCCTCATTTCTCACATTATTTCTTCTTGTGTTATCACACATCAAACGAAGCATGCGCATCATTACTACACTCATCTTCTGAGCATGTTATCACTTTATTTTCTAATATTTTGTGTCATGTAACAAAGCTGGCCTAATAGCAGCTCAATAAAACTTTTCCTTTAGTCATGATGGGATGTTACGGTCACATAAAACTTCTGTTACGCTCTTCCATTTCAACCAGCCGATTTGGATCCTATGATTGCCATCATTATTGATCTCCCGATCTTTTTATATAATAGAACCCAAGTACGTAAACTGAGTGCCCATCGGTATCTCTTACTCGTCTAGTGTCACAATATTATAATCTCGGATCCTCTATTTACTGAATTTGCACTCCATATACTCCGTTTTAAACCTACTCAATTTAAAACCTCAAGATTCTAGAGTTTATCAATATAAACATTTAATTTATTTGTTCTTCATCGAATTTGATATTTGAATAAAATTGGTGTATTAACTGTGTTTAGTTCATCTTTTTGAATCACTATCAACCCAAGAACATGTAGGCTTTGTTTGCTAAATAGGGTAGGAAGAACAGAGTTGGGGGTGTTACACACACCCCCCCCCCCCCCCCCCCCCAAAAAAAAAAAACCCCACCCCACCACACACACACACACACCAAAAAAAAAAAAAAAACAGAGAGAGAAAAAACTGCCCTTGAAATGCAATATTATAATTAATTTCTAACTCCTACTCTAAATGAGTGTGTAGAAGTGTTAATAAGAGTTAGAAACTTAACTCTTGCCAAACAAAACCGTAGGCTTTAATATTACCAATTAAAGAAACTCCTACTCAGAGAACAATAGTATTCTAAATCTAATTATAATTGTAGTGTCACATAGCAATAATTTTTCACCAGAGAGGGAGACACTTTTTTTTTATTATAGTTTTCTTCCCATCTCATGATTGTAAGCGCATATGCCTCTACTGTATATATTGCTTGCTATTTGGGCAAGCAGTGTCTATGAATTGCTAACTTAAGTTCATTGAATCAAACAAATAAGTCAACGAAACAAGTCATTTTTTGAGAAAAGAATTCCATCAAGCAAGAGCCCCCAAATTTCTAACGAAACCTACAAGAAACTCCCAATTTTGTTGCTTCAAAGAGTTTTACAACTGAAATTGACTACTCAAATTATTGTTCCACACTTTCAGAATGTTACAGTTAATTTTTTGGTGATGTAAATCTCATTTGCAATAAGTTGTAAATCAGAACAGTTAATTCATATAAATCTTACCTGAATTCTAATTACAGTCTATTTTTCATAATTAATTTTTATTTTAATATTATTTTACGATCAACTTTGTGATCAATTTTTCGTCAGAAAAAATATTATATTTTTTCAATTTCATTTCTCAACTAAAATCAAACATCGAAAGAATTACACACAAATTCTCATTTAAAAAAAAAAAAAAAACATACTCCCCACCTCCTCACTTCCGCCCACTTCTTTGAGCCCAAACAGCCCAAAAAGGGAAAAATTCAGACGGATAACTCAACTGTCGCTGTCGGTTTGGGCCCGTGTTGGGCGGCTCCGGCCCAGTTGCCACGGCACACGCAGGGCCGCGTAGGGCCCACGTTAACTTACCAAATTCAGGCACTCAAAGGTTAGTAGAGTTACTCCCCCAATTTTATTTTTCTCATATTTAATATTTAATAATTGTTGTATGAATTTTTGTAAAAATGAGTAGTTCTCTTCATTTTGATGTGTTGAATAAAAAGATAAGAGTTTATTGGTAAACTCTTTGGCTAAAGTTGGATTAAGAAATAAATCTTAATATATTTATTTGATGGGTTTATATTTTTTGATAATCCCAAAAGAAGATACATTATCGAAAAATATAAATATAATAATGTCCGCCCAAAAGAAGAAGGCCAGTGCGTAAACCGCTACATTATCGGAGTTAACATCATTTAACTCATGAACTAGCTTAATTTCCACTGAAATTGATTAGAAATTATTTGATAACACAGAAATTCAATTAAAGTCCCTTATTTCCTAATTTAATCTATTGCCAAATAAGATTGTACATGGTTTTTATCTTGAGAGAAAGTTAAAAGTTTATCCATCAATTGTTAGTAAACTAGTGCTACCTATATATTCACGCGTGAAGGAAAAAATTGTTAAGATATTCACGTGCAAATATGTTCTGATGTGAATGAGAAATTGAAAGAGCGATGACATTAAACTGAAAATTAGCACTAAGACGTAAAAGTATACGATCTTTAATCAAAATTGGCTTTCAACTAATATTTAAGGGTCATATTAAGAAATCTAAATAGCAACAATGAAGCTTCATAAAAATTGCTTTATATGAAAATTCTCTTAGTCTAATAGTGGTCAACTTTAATTGAATATAATAGTAATAATAATAAATTAATTAAAATTGGAGCACACACTCACTTTAAGCAAACAACCCCCACTTAGTTTTTCATATTTTTATAGAAGAAAACAAACAGTTAAACAAACAAACAAGTATTTGCCTATCATTCTCCTCACCTCTCATCAACAAAACGTTAAGAAAGTCAAACTAGGTTACTTCATTCCTTTCCTCAAGTCCTGCCTGATCCTCACACCCTCACTGTCCTGTTCTATATAAAGACCAAGCACAGCAATTAAGTGGGAAAAGAAATTACTCAAGTTAGCTAGCAAGAAGAGAGCAATATAGCCATGGCTGATGAGTTCCACACAGGTCTATGCAGCCCCTTGAGCTGGTGGAACACCATGAGAAACCCCACCTCCTTCGACTTCCCGTTGCCGTTGACGCCGCCCCCGATCTCATGCGCCACTGAATCAATCAGTTGGAGCACACAACCTTTCTTGTATGTGTCTCTTCTTCTTCTTCTTCTTCTTCTTCTTCTTCTTTCTTGTTTATGTTTCACAATTCTGTGTTCATTAATTAACACGAAGATCTGTTTTGGCTAGCAGACCTGCAGTGGATCAGTTCAATCAGATGCAGATGGGTTTAGGAGATTCATCGATGAGTGATCATGATCAGGGCCATCAGGCCTTGTTGCCGGGGCTGACTGAGCCCACGGTCGACATGGTCGGTGATCTGCAACCAGCTTCATGGCCAAAGTTCAGTAGTAGCAGCAGTAGTAGTACGCCAGCCCATTATCAGCTATCTAGGGTTTCTTCCCCTTCGAAGCACCAGCTCAGTTTCTGCAATAACGCCCCCTTTCGGAATCCTTCAGCGAAAATCCCGGAGCCAAGATTTGAGGATGAATCCACTGGTAGCAACCTGATTGCCATGAAGGTAGCACATCCTTAGGGTTAGGGTTTTTATCCTCAATTGGAATTTAATTTTTATTTTTTTATTTTTATTTTTTGGTGCAGGGCTCAGAAACAAAGAGACATGGAAGTGATCGCGATCATCAGCCTCCGGCAAAGAAGGCGAGGATCGCAACGCCATCGCCTTTGCCAACCTTTAAGGTAGGACTATGATGATGCTCATAGTGATTACAACTAATCAATGTAGGATTATTATTATTTTTTTTTTAATTTTCCTTATTGGTGAAAGAAATTAATATGGGATTAGATTCATGTTTGTTTTCATTCTCTCCACTCTTAATTTGGAGCATGGAATGATGAGTAGAGGTTTTCTTTGTATTCTTCTTTTAGGTGAGGAAAGAAAAGCTAGGGGACAGAATCACTGCACTACAGCAACTCGTTTCGCCTTTTGGAAAGGTGCAATATCTTCTTATTCTGGTCTTCTTGAGTTAATTATTCTCTCTCTTTGATTAATTTGAATTTGGTGTTTAAAACTCTAATTAAACAAATTTGTTCACTCTATGTTGATTGCACTCTCCTCTTCTTGACGATAATCAGACTGATACTGCTTCGGTTCTCCACGAGGCGATCGAGTACGTCAAGTTTCTCCATGGCCAAGTTGGTGTAAGTGTTAGCTATTAAACTTGTTACATGCATTAGTAATTATGTTATTCATGTATTCATGCACTTATGAGATCCATGTACATAAGAAATTCATGAACTAGTTTGAAGAGTCACGTAGTTTGGTGTTTGAAGAGTCATGTGGTTTGGTATTTGAAGAGTCATGAAGGATGTTCCAAAAGGCCTATATAAGGAAGTGCATATGTAAGTCCAATTGAATAACTCGAAATACAAAATTCATTTCCTCCTTCTAGAAAAACTATTCTCAACAAAACTGGTATCAGAGCCAAGACACCTATGGCTTCTTCTAGTTCTATCCAAACCCAAGTGCCCCTCTTAACTAAAACCAATTATGGTAAATGGAGTATCCAAATGGAGGCCTTATTGGGATCCATGGGAGCATGGAACACGGTGGTAAATGGAGCCAAGGAGAATGAGATGAAGAAGGAGAAGAAGGCGTTGTTCACAATCTACCAAGGAGTAGATGACGCCACGTTCGAGTTGATCGCCTCTGCAAAAACTTCTAAGGAAGCTTGGGAGATCTTGAAGAAAGCCTTTGATGGCGTAGAAAGAGTGAAGAAAATCCGCTTGCAATCTTTGCGAGCAGATTTTGAGGCCCTACAACAAGAAGGGTCAGAATCCATTGGTGATTACTTTCACCGAGTAAATTCCATTGTGCATGAGATGAGGCGACATGGTGAGAAGATTGAGGACGTACGTGTTGTGGAGAAGATCATGAGATCTCTACACTCAAGATTTGATTATATCGCTGTGGCGATTGAAGAATCAAATAATCTTGAGGATATGTCAGTGGAAGAGCTCCAAGGCTCTCTATAAGTTTATGAAGAAAGAGGCTTGTGAAAGAAGAAAGAAGAAGGAAAGACTATGGAGCAAGCGCTTCAAGCCAACTCTTCCCAAAGAAGGATGGATCTTCAAGAGGAGGCTACCATCGAGGAAGAGGTGGACGTGGTGGCAAAGGACGAGGTGGTCGTGGTAACCACTTCAACGAACAAAGCAGCACCCATGGTGATGAAAGTGAAGGGAATGGTCGTGGAAGCCATGAAACTCGTGGCCGAGGCCGCGGTCGAGGTCGTGGCCGGAAAGGAAGGTATGATAAATCTCATATCCAGTGCTATGTTTGTAAGAAATATGGCCATTTCTCCTATGATTGTTGGTATAATTCTGACAATGATGGTGGAGAAAAGGCTAATCATGTGGAGCTAAGTGAAGGACAAGTGTTGCTCATGTCCTATAATGAAATTGAGCCGCCTCAAACGGTCACATGGTTCATAGACACGGGAGCCTCAAATCACATGAGTGGAAGAAAGGAGTTCTTCACAAGGCTCGATGAAGGTCATCAAGGCTACATCACATTTGGTGATCTTTCCAAATGTCCAATTGAAGGAAAAGGTGATGTTGTCTTTAAACTTCAAAATGGTAGGGAGCTTTGCATCTCTGATGTCTATTATGTCCCTGCTATAAAAAGTAATTTATTGAGTATTGGACAATTGTTGGAAAGAGGATATGGCATCAAGACGAGCGATCTATCTCTTAGCTTGTTGGATAAGAATAACAGGCTGATTACACATGTGAAGATAACAAAAAACAGGATGTTCCCGTTGAAGCTCTCAATTGTGGAGTCGAGGTGCATGATGGCAACGACTCAAGATCACAGCAATCTGTGGCATCTTCGCTATGGACATCTCAATTTTGAGGCATTGAAGCTAATGGAGAAGAAGAAAATGGTGGTGGGATTGCCAAAGATTGATGCTCCTAACAACCTTTGTGATGTTTGCATTGTGGGAAAGCAACAAAGGGAGTCATTCAAGAAGTATGATGTCAAAAGAGCATCTAAGCGTCTACAATTGGTGCATTCAGACGTATGTGGACCCATCAAGCCCGAGTCTATTGGTGGTAATAGGTATTTCCTAACCTTTACTGATGATTTTAGTGGCAAGACTTGGGTGTATATGCTAAAAGAGAAAAGAGAAGTCTTCTCAAAATTCAAAGAATTCAAGAGCTTTGTTGAAAAACAAAGTGGATGTCTGCTTAAGTGTTTGAGAACCGATCGTGGAGGCGAGTATATGTCGCAGGAGTTTGAGAATTTCTGCAGGGAACATGGCATCCAACATCAACTCACTATGCCGCAAACACCACAACAAAATGGTGTCTCAGAGAGGAAGAATAGAACAATTCTCAACATGGTCCGGTGTATGCTGAAGGAGAAAAATATCCCAAAGGAATTTTGGGGAGATGCTGTGGCTTGTTCTGTTAATTTGTTGAACAGGTTTCCAACGAAGAGACTTGAAGACATGACGCCAGAGGAAGCATGGAATTCTCGAAAGCCAAAGGTCGATCATCTTCGAATCTTTGGAAGTGTTGCTTATGCTAAGATTCAGGAGGAGAAGCGCACGAAACTTGAAGATAAAAGCCAAAGATGCATATTCTTGGGCTATGGTGAGAACTGCAGCGGATACAAGCTGTATAACCCCGTCACTTGCAAGATTGTGATGTCAAGAGATGTGAAATTTGATGAAGATCAAAGCTGAGAGTGGAAGACAATTGACATGGGGATTCTCATTCCTCTTGATGGTGAGGAGGAGAAGAGAGAGTCACCATCCACTACCTTAAATGAAGATTCAGACCATGATGATTCTACCAGTCCTGTACGCAAGATAAGGAGAGTTCAAGAGATTTATGACTCCACTCAACCAGTTGAGCCCATTGATTGGGAGAACGAGGAGGAGTTCAATAATTTTTGTCTTTTTGCAGGCTTTGATCCTATGACATTTGAGGAGGCCAATAAGGAGGCAAAATGGAGAAAAGCTATGGAGGAGGAGATTCACTCCATCAAGAAAAATGATACATGGGAGCTCACATCACTTCCACAAGATTCAAAACCCATTGGTGTTAAATGGGTATATAAGACAAAGAGAGATGCCAAAGGTGTGGTAGAGCGACATAAGGCGAGATTGGTCGTGAAGGGCTATAAGCAAAAGTATGGCATCGACTATGAAGAGGTCTTTGCCCCAGTAGCAAGGCTAGAAACGGTGAGGTTGTTGATCTCACTTGCGGCCCAACGACGGTGGAAAATGCATCAAATGGACGTGAAGTCGGCATTCCTAAATGGGAAACTTGAAGAAGAAGTTTATGTTGAACACCCACCAGGATTCATTATTAAAGGGCAAGATCGAAGGAGTACAACTGGGTTCGTATTCTATCTTGGTGATGCTGCATTTACTTGATCGTCGAAGAAGCAATCCATAGTTGCTCTTTCAACCTGTGAAGCTGAATATATAGCAGCAGTCGCTTGTGTTTGTCATGCTATATGGTTGAGGAGACTATTAGAGAGAATGACGTTAAAGCAAGAAGAAGCGACCAAGATCTACATCGATAACAAGTCGGCCATTGCTCTAGCAAAGAACCCGGTTCATCATGAGAGATCAAAGCATATTGACACTCGATTTCACTTCATAAGAGAACACGTGAAGATGAAGGAGGTGGAGTTGCACCACAAAAGTTCGAGTGATCAAGTTGCCGACATTTTCACAAAAGCATTGAAGACGGGTGCCTTTCAAAAATTAAGGAAGAAGCTTGGCGTCCAAGTTCATGGAGAAACAAGTTTAAGGGAGGAGAATGTTAGCTATTAAACTTGTTACATGCATTAGTAATTATGTTATTCATGTATTCATGCACTTATGAGATCCATGTACATGAGAAATTCATGAACTAGTTTGAAGAGTCATGTGGTTTGGTGTTTGAAGAGTCACGTAGTTTGGTGTTTGAAGAGTCATGTGGTTTGGTGTTTGAAGAGTCATGGAGGATGTTCCAAAAGGCCTATATAAGTAAGTGCATATGTAAGTCCAATTGAATAACTCGAAATACAAAATTCATTTCCTCCTTCTAGAAAAACTATTCTCAACAATAAGTCTCTGAAATCATCAATGAACATCACCTGTATTCATGTTTATAAAATTTTCATTTTTCTTTTTTATCTCAGGCTCTAAGTACTCCTTACTTGAAGAATGGCCATCAAATCCATCATCAAAAGGTACTTAATTATTACAACGTTGTTTCTATTTGTTTAACAAATGATTAATTATAAGATGATCTTACTAACAAGTTCTTGATGGGGTTCAATTGATAGAGCATGGAGAGCTCCAATGATGAAGGAGTGCAAGATCTACGAAGCCGAGGGCTGTGTTTAGTCCCGATATCAAGCACATTCGCAGTGGCCAGTGAGACGCCGATGGAGTTCTGGGCTCCTACCTTCTTAGGAAGCCATAGTTGAAGAAAGGAAGCTAGGGTTTATCATGGAGGAGACACACAAAAAGTTTCTTCAATGAGAGAGTGGGAGGCAAATGCTAATAACTCACAAATTCTCATGACTTTTAGTATTTTAGGGGAGAGGAGAAGGTGAGTTGGGACAGCAACAACAAGAATTTGGTGAAGCTTCCCATTGATTAGAGAAGAGAGTTGGAAGAGATCATGATCATATTTGTAATTGTATATAATTTTGTGTTGGGAGGAGGAGAATGATAATTGAGAAGTCTTAAAAATAGAGAGGATCAGCAAGTTTTTATTATCCTTGTGTTTGTTTGGTGGTGCAAGTGCAACTTTACAGTTTGTTTGTGTGTTGTGGAAGAGAGTAGTGGAAGTGTGGCCCTCTCTCTCTCTCTCACTTTCTCTCTCTTTCTCCACTTAAAAAAAAAAAAAAGCCTTATTGTGTTGGATAAGAACAAAATTTTGAGAAGGAGAGAAATAGAGAATGAACCCAAAAAATTTTGAATGTTAAGAAGTACTTCATCTAGATATTTTCTTCTGGTTTTTTCTGTAAGATCCAACTGCGAGGTTTAATTTGGTTTGTCTAGAATCTAGCCACAGGAGCTGGATCACATACGCTAGATCCAACCATCTAGCTTACTAAGTTTGGTTTTTGTGTGGGCCATGCCCAACATGTGAGGCACGTGACTAGCGAGAAATTGGCCATGCCCCCCACAAGAACCATTGGCTAAATGAGAGCTAGGTGGGTTTAAAACTCCAGCTCAGGCCCCTACCTCGGGCCCAATCACCTCAGACCCAAACTACCTCTAGGTAGGGGTGTAAATGGTCAGGTTCGGGTCGGATCTATGTCCATATTTGAACCCGAACCCGATAAGAAATTCGGATTCGGGTTCAGGTTGGAATCTCTTATTTCTTATCGGGTTCGGGTTGGATTCGGATTTTAAATAGTTATATTCAACTTTCAATTAAAGTTTTTTTTTTTTTTAAAGCGAATTTCAATTTTATTAGATGTAAATTGAAAACCTACATATTTTATTTTTATAATAATATCATCAAGTTTTCAATTATATAATTTTATCAATTTAATTATGGTGATTTAAATATATTAAAATCTATGATAGTGAATTTTATTTTATAACATTTATTTTCATTTTGGGTTTGTTATCGGATTTCGCGCTTGGAATTGTCGCGGCCAACCCTGACCCAATAAGAATTCGGATCTAACTTCTTAGATCAAAACCCGTAAAATATATAAACAGCCGGATCGGGTTATCGAATTTTCGGATACCATTTACAACCCTACCTCTAGGCCAAGGTCAAGCCTTGAAATGATTGCAGCAAATATGAACATATCTGAATACTTAAAGGAAGACCTTGAAATGATCCTTGGAAGTATTACACAAGTGTTGAATCTAAATAACTGCATTCATGACAGAAACACAACATACTGCTACTTGAGACAGTGATCTCATAACCCAAGTATGCACCAAATTTCCAACAGTTAAACAAATTCAAATAGTATGCACTAAATGTTATAATAAAAATTTATTTCTGGTCATTGTTCAATAATATTATCCGAAAACTAGGTGGAGAACCATTGCAATGTAAGTTTCTTTTCTTTTTTTTTTCCCCTTTTTGATGCATGAGTACTTTTTAATTGCATTTGATGGGTCATATGAGCGGAAAAGACATTAGGAAGGCAATAAGGGGCATTTTTATCTAAAAGAGGTCAGTAATATCCAAACATGACAAGATAAAAGAATCAAGAAGTTATATTAAAGAAACGCAAATAAATTGATTATAATAACTAAATATGTACATGAAAACTGAGAACCAATTCGTATAATTGATCAAAGATTCGGGTTCAAATCCTTTTAGAAGGACACGAGTCTATAGAGAGATAGAGAGGGGGATAAGAATATGTATCTAAGTTGTCGTCTAAGAGAATTCTCTTAGATGGAGGCTCAAAACTCTAAGATCCCATATTTTTTTCATCATCTGATCGCATAATATGATATTCATGTAATAAGATGTGTACTTATGTAAAATCGCATGATTTGGAGTTCGCATGATCATATATCAAAAGGTTGCATTTATTACATTATTAAAAAAAACGTTAAATTTTTGACCATTTGATACATGATCAAACGAACTTCAAATTACGTAATTTTTTATAAAATACACATCTTAAGACATGGATATCGTATTGTGCGGTCGGATCATGAAAAAATATTTAGATATTGAAGTTTTGAGCCGTCATTTAGGAGAATTTTCTTAGATGACAACTTAGAAATATATTCCGTACACACGCGCGCAGAGACTAATACCATTCCGGAAGGATTCGAGGTAATTCCTTCACACTCAAATACAACCCTACTACAGGGCTGATCATTTCGCCATAAAAATCTTAAAAGTCTGTAATTCATAAATGACTTACAACCCAATTACAACTATGGCATTTGTTTGGACCGAAATTCGTAAAAGACTTATGCAACTCAACTACCACTCACTTGTAACCCAATTACCACTCACTTACAGCTTAGTTATAGTTAATTTTGTAGTCATGCAAATTTGTATTATTTTTTATGTTAATATTATTTTTTTTAATATTTAGCATTTTTAATATTTATTAGCTATATTAAACTTTTTAAATCACCAAATAGTTAATTTTGTGGTCAACTTTTTTACTTACGACTTACAAAGTACGACGACCAAACACCGTAAAATATAATACACTTTCCTACTTACAACTTTATATTATCACCCAAACATCGTAAAACTTACATGTATGTAACTCATTTATAACTGTTAAAGACTTTACCAGTTACGACTTACGAATTACGGCCAATTACGATAACCAAACAGACCCTACATCTGAGTGTAAGAGTGTAAGATCCACTCCGTTGAAGCTGATCTACATTATTTCAAGTAACTAAAAATAAAAATCATGTATTTTGAATAACTTTTTGCCTCTCCATCATGTAGGCGCAAAATGTACGGCTGAAAATAGTGAGTTGGTTAGTTTAACGGTGTAGAATATTTGAAATATAACTAAAATAGATCTGTACGAGTTTTTAAGTTTTTAAGTCATGATGAAATGGTCAGAGTGACAACTTGTATGTCTAAAATCATAAATCTAAGGAATATGCTATTGTCAGGCTATTTTGTGCCTATTTGATGGATAGGAAGAAAGTTTTCAAAATAGAATAAATCTTGTATTCGGTTACCGTAAGATTATATTTGAGTGAGAAGTATTTGGCTCAAATTTTTCTTAAATGACAAAATCTCTCTCTATATAATATCACGAGGGGAAACAAAAAAAAAACGGTAAAGAAAAGATAAAGTAAGTTCAAAGGAAGGAACAACTGAAAACCTATTCTCCAAAAAAAAAAAAAAAAAAATTCAAATTTTATTTTGTTCTTGATTCATTCACTTTGCAAGAAGATCACAACTCAAAAAGAGAAGAGTTCGAAATAGAGAAATCAGCGTCTTGAAACTCAAACGGCTATCACATTTCAGTTTACCTATGATTTTCTTATGATTTCAGTGTATTTTTTGATTTTTTTTTTTTTTAGATTATACACATAAGATCCAAAATTCATTAATATTAGAAAAATTAAATTAAACAGGCTGGACGTGTTTTTTTTTTTTTTTTTGAGTCTGTATTATTAGTTTGATGTAATTCAATATAGTTTTTTTTTTGGAGTTTATACGTTTCTTTTATATAATTCTTTCTCATTTTAAAAGTTTATTAGTACATCACAGAGGAAAAGAAATTGAGGAAAGTTAAAAAAAATAAAGAGAAAAAAGAAGAAGTAAAAGAGCAACAGAAGAAAGGGAGAAAAAAAAAGGAAATCTCTCTTCATTTTTATTAATTTCTATAAAATACATTTTCTCTGTCATATATTTGTTTATATTTATCTTTTAAAGTTATGTTTAGATTTATACTCTTATTATAAAATTATCTTAAAATGCTTTTAAAACATAAATACACATAAATGTGAATTATTGGTTGTTTGGGGAATGAGAACAACTAATTTCTATTTTGTGATAGATTTTTTTTCCTCTTTTGAGTTCACAATTAAACAATATATGTGTAATATTTTTGTGCTCGCGTGCGAAAATTCTGGCTCTGTCACTGGGCAGTGGATACGATCGACAAACGACAAACAACGAGCACGATCGGTGACCCTCTGCTTCTTCTCTTATCTCCCTCTACTCAATTAACTTTTGTAATATTTTTTTGTTAATTAATTTGCTAACTTATATGTATTATACAGATTGGGAAGAGTCTTGGAGTCTTGGTGGACTATTGTAATTTTATATTGTATTTTATCTTTTGTTACTTAAGATAAATAATATAAACATATCGTTTAGTTTATTCTTAATTGTTACTCGTATATCTGATATGTATTTGTATTTGATTTATATACGCATCCGATAGCTTATTTTGACAAGTATATATATTAATTTTTCATATCCGATAATACCTGCAAGTGTATTTCTATCAGAAAATTGAAAGCAAATACAGGTATAAATATGATAAGTGCATTGCCGATCATTTTGCACTCCAGTGTTCCGCATCAATTGATTTGATTCGGGTCAGATTCGGATCGGTCCCACATTCGGATCGGGTCAGGTCATTCCGGTTTTTCTCTCCATATAACTTGGTCCGCATGTGAGAGGGTGGGGCCCACTGGGATCCAACGGCCAAAAATCTCCCTCCTAAACGAGAGCCTCTTCCCATTTCTCCGCTTCCCCTCTCTCTTCCTCCCTCGCCTCTTTTATGTACCGGATCAAAAAAAAAGGAAAAGAAAAAAATCTCTTTCGTCGCCCAGTTGCGTCTCATCCCCTCTCTGCGCTCAAAACCCTAAATCCCTCTCCTGATTGGGAAGAGTTTGTAACTTGAATCTGGCATCTGATTGCTCTGTGTTATCTGCGACAGCGGATCAAGCTCTCGAACTTTTCCGGTTAGTTTTTTTTCGTTCCTTTTATTTGATGATTGGAACCCTAAATCTTTGATTGAAATTGACTCTGTCATTTGTTTTTCTTTTTTTAAAAGTATTTCGATACTAATGGGATTGGATTAGTTTCGGATTAATATTTAGGGCAATTTCTCAGTTATTTCAGTGGATTTTGTGTTATTAGTTTCGTTTGAATTTAATAATGAGACTCATGTCAAATGCCTAAGCTAGATGTTTTCCAACTTAATTTTGTGAAGAGACTTTTGAATTTCTGCGAACAGAAGTGTTTTTCGTTAATATTAGTGTTTTAGTGCCATTTTTGTTAATATAAAAGTCTCATGTTTGGAATTTTGGAAATGGATTGATATCGACGAACTTCTTACTTAGAATTTTTATTTTCCATTTGGACTCATGTACTCGTTGAGTCGGTGATTTTAAGTGCCTGGGAAAAGGATTGCTTTGCTTTTATCATGTCTGGAATTTTGGAAATGCTTATTCTAGAGATAAAAAAGATCATCTTATGTGATTCCTTGTATCAAATAACCTAAGATTCTACTTTTGAAAAGAAAGATGATTGTTTTGGTACAAGATTGGTGTTGTTTAGTTTGGTACATGACATATAATGTAGTGTATGTGACGGCCTTTTCATGATAACATGCTGAAGAGAATTGCCTAATTCTGATTCAGGGAGGTTTCAGAAAGATATGACCCTAGTGTCTCCTTTTAGAGAAGGATAGGAAATCGAGGATGGCTTCAAGAGCAATTGTCAGGGGCAGAAAGTATCTCTTAGGTCACTTGAATGTACCCATTCGTCCATGTTCTGGTTTTTCTAGTTTTGCACATGGAAGATTTGCAGAGAATTCAGATACAAAAGTACAATATTCTAATAATTCAGAATGCAAGGAGTGGGAGTTAGTTTTAATACCCAAGGAGCACTTGTACTTTTCTTCGAAAGGATTTCTTAACCGCCCAACTTTAATATTGAGCAGTCAATATGGGAGATCAGAGATCCCCTTGGGAGTGAGATGGTTGTCGCAGTCCATTCAAACTGCATCGATGGCTACAGCTGGTCAACCCAAAGTACCTCATCTAGACGAGGATAAAGAAGGTATTAATCCAAACAGACAAAGGAGGCATCACCAGAGGAATGTGATCAGGCAGTTGAAGGCCTAAGCAGTGCAAAGGCTAAAGCAAAAGCCAAACAGCTGCAAGAATCCCAGAAAGTTTCTCAATCAATTGTTCGCAAGTTTTGGGCGAAGCTTTTAGGGATTGGTCCTGCTTTGAGAGCTGTTGCTTCCATGAGTAGGTATGAGCTATTTCTTTAAGCTTTTATGGATTCACAGTTTATGACCACATTGAGCTTTTACATGGTAGCTGACTTGACTTACGTTGCAGGGCGGACTGGGCTATAAAGTTGCGGCATTGGAAGGATGAATTTGTATCTACTTTGCAGCATTATTGGCTTGGTCTGAAGTTACTATGGGTAGATGTCAGGATTTCTTCGAGATTATTGCTAAAACTTGCTGGCGGGAAGAGCCTTTCTAGAAGGGAACGACAGCAGCTAACTCGAACAACAGCTGATATATTCAGACTGGTACCTTTTGCAGTTTTTATTATAGTTCCTTTTATGGAGTTCTTACTTCCAGTGTTCCTTAAAATGTTCCCGAGCATGCTGCCATCCACTTTCCAGGACAAGATGAAAGAACAGGTACAAAGTGCGATACTTGCAATTTTGTCATGGAGAATAATTTAGTTGATATGCACAATAATGTTGTACATTTGAATCTTTTCAATCTGAGAGTTTCTCTGGAAGTTTTATTAGGAAAATTGCCATTTAGCTAGGGCCTCTTAAAAAAAAAAACAGGAACTTCTTGGTCTATAACTTTTAGCTATAGATATACACCTAGTGGGGTATCTGGCACTGTCTAGTTCATCTGAATCATCCATCTTTTTTGTGTCTACTACTACTATTTTTTCTTGATAGCCGATGAAGCCTCATTTCTGCTTTTGATTACTGACACTGATCCTGTAGGAAGCATTAAAAAGGAGACTCAATGCACGAATAGAGTATGCAAAATTTTTGCAGGACACTGCCAAGGAAATGGCAAAAGAGGTACAACTCTCACGTACCGGTGATATTAAACAGACAGCTGAAGATCTTGATGAGTTTTTGAACAAGGTAAATTGCTTTGGCCTTAGTTCCTTCTTTCATGATATGGAGAAAAAGTGTTATATCTTCTGTTTTTATGATGATGGAATTAGGTCAGGACTGGTGCTCATATTTCAAACGATGAAATCATGAGCTTTGCCAAACTGTTCAATGATGAGTTAACACTGGACAACATTAGCAGGTTGTTTATGTTTTTTGCCGTGTAATTTATGGCTTTCATTTATTTAGATGCTTCTTATCATGACTGATATCATATCTGCATGCAGGCCAAGGTTGATCAATATGTGCAAGTATATGGGAATTCCACCATATGGAACAGATAAATATTTACGCTACATGCTTCGGAAAAAGTTGCAACAGTAAGTTCATTTTTAATTCAACCTCGAGCTATCTCCTCAAAGATTTACACTGAAATAATTGCCTCTTAAAGAGAGAATTTTGACTCTTGACATACTACTTGTATATAACTGCACCCAATCTTGCTTAATGACCGCTACCAATGTTTTTTATCACTGCAGCACTTTGGAAAATGAAGGGGCAATGTTCACGTCTTAATTCTCACTTAAAGTCACCTTTTTCTTGTTTTAATGGTTTTGATACAAGCCCAATATAATAATTAATCTTCATGGAAAGATAGATGTTAGAATCAGATATGAGGTCAACTTGTTCAATTATTATGTCATGCAAAATTATATAAAGTTATTCATAATAAAATTTACAGTGTAGTCGTAAGATGATATTGGCAATCATTGTCATTTATGCATGATAGTTAATATTTCATAAGTCTTGTTGCACAATATCTTCTACAATTTTTTTCAGTGGATTTTTTGAAATAGCTTTTATGTTGCAAGTTGCAACAATTATTAAACCTATGTTTTAGTGCATTTTATCCATAGCTTTCACTTCATGCTTTATGTTAAAGGGGAAAGATTATTTCTTCAAAATCTTTGTTCACTTAATTTTGCCAAACACTATCATTTAGGATATATATTGATCCATCTAGCCTTTTTGATATAGCTTACCTCCCAACAGCCGCTAGAAGAGGTTTATAATATCTTAGCCTCTTAGGTAACCCCTTAACTGTACAGAGGGAAACAAAAACTAAAAATGAGGGAGGTCATGACTTCTGTTCATTGCTAGGAGGTAAATAGCAAAGATTGTGGGAGACTGCAATCAATCTTTATTGATTTGATTAAAGTAATTTTACTTTAAGTGTTAGATATCAATAGCCATATATAAACACCTCCACTTCATCATTGATATGTGTAGATGATATCTTTACAAGTATTGTGAGCCCTTAGATCACTGAGGGAATCCTCAATGTTGGAGATTATGGGGTCATATACTAAACTTGTGCCTAGACTTGAAATATCTTGTCTTATAACAAATGTGGATAGTAGATTATTGTTATTCATACAAATTTATATTTCACTAATATAGTGCATAGATAACTCATATTAGATGGATATTAGTTCGGTTGAGGAGTTGCTGATGCATAATATAGGCTGTCTTTGATAAAGAGGTGAACTATTTGAATCCCCTCCTACTCTTCCCTTCTTTCTTTCTTCTTTTACTCCTGTTTTTAAGTAGTTGCAATTGCAAACATCTTTACACATGCCTCAACTTGTGGGGGTCTCTAAAAGAGAGTCGCGGGTTGGGGCCACTTGTGCAAGGTATCTAACATTTGTGATATGAGAAGGAACAAATCAGATGGGTTGATATGTGATTAAAGAGTTGATTTTCTCTGTTTAAAAGACACTAGGTTTTCCAGCCTGTGAAATGGTTGGAAAACTGTTCTCTCCATTTCATTCTTGCTGTGGCGGAAGGTCAAGGCTCTCGTACAAACAGCATATATAATGCTTAACCTGATATAATAGTCACCATGTTACGATAATTATGTCCTATTTAAATAGTTAAAATGTTAGGGGATAAGCATCTTGCTTTCATTCTGTAGGAGAGACATTTCCTCAAAACAGGAGAATTTTTTTCTGTTCATTTTTACTCTCTTCTTTTAAGTTAATTTGAAATGTCATAAGGGATCTTGTGGAGTAACTTGTAAATTTTCATGAAAACATCAGTTTCTATGACACAGCAGAGCTTTTCCTATCCTCCTTTTCCTCAGGTATGTGATTATTTGTTTTAATGCAATCGAGAACTCAGGATTCCTGCAAGGCTGTTTGCAGAACATGAACTTTATTCAAATATTTGGTTTCTATTAGCCCAGAAATGTAATCTACGTTATAGTTTTGAAAACATTATACACTTGATTTTCAGACTTCAGATAATAATCTTAGTTTGTATTTGAAAGCCTAGTCTATTTGATGTAAACGGGAGGATCGCAATTACCTTCAAATCAAAGAATAGGGTTTTGATAAGAAAATAAATAAGAGAAATTAGGGTTTAAGGAATAGAGATTAGAACTGGATAGATTTTGGGATTCACACCCCTTACGTCACGGGCTTCATACCCCAATCTCAAGAACTCGAGAGCTCTTGAAACTTTAACTAAAATTTTTATTTACTCATTGTTTACCAATAAGAAAGTACTGAAGCCTATTTATAGGCTTAACAAAACAACACTTCTTAGATATAACCAATGTGGTACTAAAACACAATATAATAACAACTAGACTCAAAAATTAATTAAGGCAAAGAAACACTGGTCCTCATTATTTCCCTTGGGGTGGGAGAAACTTGCCTCTGTCGAGTGAGGGCTCCTCTCACGAAACATCTCAATCGGGCCAAGGTGATTGTCGTGGCAGCAACAATGGTACATCATATCGAGACCATGATGGTGGAGTTGGAGCTGGCCTCCGTGACGGACCAGCGATAAAAGATGACAGCTCGATCAAGGCACCGATAGCAGACAGGGGCGCATCATCTCTGCTGAAGACAAAACTGATACCAAGATCCCATTAAATATCCAACTCGTAAGTGATGAAAACACTCCTATTCAGAATCCTATTGAAATTTGTACACCAGGTGTGCAACTTCCTCACAGCCTCTGGGTGGGTCGTAATCACCTTATTATCAACTGCAATTTCTTACAAAATGCTATATGGGTATGCAACAAATTTGTAGGTCATTGCAACTTGATATCGGCCTAGTGATATCATCAATATGTGCAATAGCCAAATGCAATGCAGTAGGTACTCTAGGTATAATCCCTAAAGGTGAGAAAATGATATATCTGGGATGCTTAGGAGGAAACATCTAACCCCGTAGATGGAGGTATATTTTGAACTCAGACACAAACTCCAAACAATTAGAAAAGAAAGAAGCACTAGAAATCATCTGCTGGATTATGGTAAAGAACTGACTCACTAGAAGATGAATCGATTGGAACGATCATAAAACTATATTTAACAGAGGGAACTCGAATAACTTGCTAGGCGCTGCGGGTGTATTAGGCTCAACTATCTCATCCACGTCATCATTGGTACTGTCAGAAGACACATGGATCTCATGAATAACCAGTGTGTCAGAACCAACTGCTATGTTTTTAATTATACTAGCAGTCTTAGAAGGAACGTGGACATCCTCAACAATCTTCGAGTCGTTAACATCATCACTAGGCACAGTTCTAACATGTTAACTCTTCGAGGGGTACTGATGATCATAATGTTCATATCCCTCACACTTAGAACACCGGGCTCTGGCATTGACTGACGTTTTAAAAGTCAAGACTATATTTAATGTAACATCAAAAGCCTCTTCAACAATGTTTAAATCATAAGAGCCAGTAATTAGCACGTCTTATTTTAGGACGTAAACCCCAAACAAATCTAGTTATAGTTTTAGAATGGTGCTATCTCACGTCACTACAATGGGTTAAGTTCTTAAATATTGCTATGCAATGTTAAACGGACATATGACCCTGAGGAGGTTGTGTGGCTGGTCTAAGAGGTAGTCTCTATCAATGTTTAAAATAACGATAACGTAATGATAACGTTTTTCTTCTGTTATGTTAACATAGGTTATAACGTAACGCATAACGTAAGTTACACGATTTAATATTTATTTAATAAAAATAAATATATATACTATATTTAAGAATTTTTATAAATAGGAAAATAATTTAAAAAAATCTAAAAAATATCAAAACAATATATAACATGTTTTAGCAAGTCTCACAATAATTTTTAGTATCACAATAATTTTTCATATTCACAAGTTATAATTTACAATTCCATCTACACAAGTAACAATATGATCCACATATTTCATTATAATTCATAACTTTTAGCCATGCTATTCAATGTAGACAAAGATTCATAATTCAATTTACAATAATTCGTATATCAATTATAATTCATAATTTTTTAGTCATGCTATTCATTATAATTCATAATTTAATTTACAATATGTTATTCAATTATACCCCAGTGTTCTTCGCTCTCTCCTATATTTTACTCTCGATCTCTCTATGCTCTCTCCATCTGATCTCTCTCTATATGCTCTCTCCATCTGATCTCTCTCTTTGCTCTCTCCCCCTCCCGATCTCTCTCTGCTTTCTCTCTTGATCTCTCTCTGAGAGAGTAGAGAGATTGGGAGAGAAAGCAGAGAGAGCAGAGAGAGGAGTGATCGGGGGAGAGAGCAGAGAGAGATTAGGGGGAAAGAGATGGGGGGACTGGAGAAAGAAAGAGCGCTTGCTTGTGCTTGGAGACAGAGAACCACCGCTTAGAGATGATGCGAGGAGAACCACCGCTTAAAACACTGGTCTCTATAATATTGACTTAGTCATGATGGCTCAAATGTAAAGTCCAACAGTCAAGCAGATGTAATGAAAAATTCTAGATTCAAGTAAACTAAATGCATACACTAAGTGAAAATAAAAATAATCTAAAAGTTCAAGCTTTAAAAGCAAAGAAAATACAGTCCTAAAATGATGAAGAGAGATAAACGCTGATGCAACTATTAAATAGAAGCAAACAACAATTCAACCAACAGATTATCACAATCCAAATAGTAATTGGAAGTAATTTACAGCTAATAATTCAGTTTAAGTTAAGATATCACCTGAGGAGTGAGTCGTTCACGCCCAACGCAAAATTGCTCTAAGATTCCTCGGAGAAATACCCACACTGAAGAGCTGAACTCACTCACAAGGTCCTATAATAGCAGTAGTATGAGGCAGAAGAAAACTGCCTCGAACTGGGCTCAAAGTGGGTTGGAATGAAGTGCCCAAAACACTGCTTTTCTGCTGCACGAACGGTACTGACACCAGTTACGGGCTCGTGGAGATCGAATCTGCTGCTCAAGTGCTATGAAATTTTTTCAGTGGCTACAGGGTTCAGTCACGAGCCCAATGCTATGAATAGAACTCAAAACAGACTCCGAACCGATGAGAAACAGGCTCTGAACTGAGACTGTGCAGGCTGATGTAACTGAGCTGATTTACTGAGTTAACTCAGTGAGTTGAACCGCCAAGTTGAATAACTGAGTTAGCTCGAGTTCAATCTAATTGAGTCGAGTCGGGTTTGGTTCGGTTAGTGGATCTGGCCCACAACTAAAGCAAACCGGCTAACCACTTAACGGGTCGGGTCGGGTTCAAAACCAAACCCAATTGACCTTATAAATTCTTCCCCTCTGCCTTTTGCCCGAGCTAGGGCTTGCAGGCCTGTAACTAAAGGCGGCGACGTATGATGAAGACCCTTGCGCTGGCGGCGATGGAGATCCGGCGATGGCGGAGCACCAACGGGGCCACGGTGACGACAACAAGGCTCCGACGAAGTCGTGACGAGGCAGGGGAGGCTCGACGAGGCTTGGGCGATGTCAGCGATGCTCTGATCTGACGGAGTTTGGGGGTGTAGTCGACGAAGATGAGAGGGAGAAGATGGGTTGGCGGTGATGAGATTTGGGTGGCGGGAAAGATGATCGGGAGAGCTTGGGTTGATGATGGTGATGATGATGGTGATGGATCGAGAGTTGATCGGGGTTGATGGGGAGGTTGGGCAGTGTCGATGGCGGAGGACGATCGCGGTGGTGGTGATGGCGAAGGACGATCGCGGTGGAGTGGCAGAGGTGGAGGTTGAGCTTGTGCTGTTGAGGGATTTCAGGTTGGATGGATGTAGGTGGTGGTTTTGATGATGATGGTGAGGATGATGATTTTGATGATGATGGTGACGGTGGCGATTGGAGGCGGAGTTGAGGGGGTGAGGGAGTGGCGGCGGCGGAAAACTCCTAGGGTCAGGGTTTGGGTATTTGTCTTGGCGGGAGAGAGATAGAGAGAGAGGAGAGGGGGAGGAAGATGAACATGAGTTTATAAGTGTACAGTGAAAGATTGGATTTTGGGAATTTTGAAGGAATTTTTTTGGATTCGCTACAGTAGAACTTTTTTTTTTAGAAGAGCATATCAGAGGGCTTTTGATCTGATTTTTTTACGTGGATCTAGGGAGCTAGATTTAGAGTTTGGGTCTAGATCTGGAAATTGGAAGAACTAGGGTTTAAAGAAAAGATGATTTTTTGAAGGGGATTGTAGCTAAAGCTATGATATCAAACTGATGTAAAACGGGAGGATCACAATCACCTTCAAATAAAAGAAATAGGAAATTAGGATTTTGACAAGAAAATAGATAATAGAAATTAGGGCCTAAGGAATAGAGATATTAACCAGATAGATTTTGGGTTTCACACCCCTTCCAATCTTTAGAACTCGAAAGCTCAATAAACTTTAATTGAAATTTTTTTATTTAATATTTGTTTACCATCCTGTTTTAAATATCGTCCGAGACGGCCGAGATATCGTCTGATATCTCCTTTTTTATCTGCTGCCGATACGATATGAGAAAATCGTTCGCTATATCATTTGCAGCAAAAAAACGACCGATATTTGAAATATCCAATAAATCACTCGTTATCGGGCGATAAATCGGCCGATATATCGCCCGATATGAAATAACTTATTTATTGCACGAATGCGTGCAAAAGTATATTATTTTTTACTGTCTTTGCATGCATATTACATCATTTTTATTAAGTAGATATTTATGACACTAAACCAACTTTTAAATTATCAATATTCATTATATATAGTGTCCGATATGAATGCCTGATATGCGCGCGTATCCCCGATATCTCCCCCGATATCTGATATCCGATATGAAAAACCCTCATCCAATGCGAGTCCGATATCCGATATTTAGAAGTTAGAACCTTAGTTTACCAATAAGAAAGCATTGAGGCTTATTTATAGGTCATACAAAAGGACACTTCTTGGATATAACAATGTGATACTAAAACACAATAAAGTAACAACTAGACTAAAAAATAAACTAAGATAAAGAAACACTGGTGTGTTGTCCTCATCACTATTGGATTCCATTTGGTTCTTTGGCTTATTTTGTGCCTCGGCTGAATTTGATTCCATATTGGAAATCATATCATCTTAACCCTTCATTTACACTTTGTAAGGCAGAGAAATGGAAGGTCTGCCTTCGCCATCATGTTCTCTGGCCTTGGCCATGTAGATTGTACAACATTACCAGTTTTTAATCCTAGACAAGAATTTGGCACCAAATCATAATGGGTTGGTGTCAAGTTGACAACTGGCTTAAAACTCTTATCCTGTAAGTTTGTGGATCTTTCTGAATTCTCATTATTGAGATGTGCTCTATAGCTGATCCCACTTCGATCAAAAAAGGCTGATCATGATGGTGATACTGTTGCAGTTTAGCACTTAATGTAGTATACCCATTCTAACATATGCAATTATCATCGGGACAGCTTAGCTCATGACGAGACTCGAGAGACTACACGAGCAGCAAGAATAGCCTGGAAAAATATAGTAAAGGTGGGATGGAGTTAGGAAATACTTTCTGTTGAAGTTTTGGAGATCCTATAAATTAAAGAATCTGCAACTGGTTTATGTTACTGTCTGTCATGGACTCTTTTGTAAATATCAGAGAGCAACACACATGCACACACACACACACTTGGGTCTTTTGGGAAGGACACGGAGATGAATCCTTCTCATTCAAATTCAATGTTAGGCCATTAAAATTAAAGATTCACTCCGTTAGAGTTGATCTACATTGTTAAAAGTGCTTAAAAATAAACATTCAAGTGCTTTGAATACTTTTTTACTTATTCATCAAGTAGTGCAAAATGAACGGTCGAAATAGTGAGGTAGTGAGTTTAACGGTGTAAAATATTTGAAACCAAACAAAAGTTGGTGTGAGTGGTTTTTAAATATTTAGATTATGATTAAATGATCAGATCGAGAATTTGTATGTCTAAAGTCATAAATTTAAGTAATATGCTATTTTCGGTCATCCATTTTGTGCCTATTTGATGCATGAATAAGAAAATTTCAGAACACTTGATTTTTAATTACTTTAACTAATGTAGATCAATTTCAACGGAGTGGATCTTGTATTTGAATGCCATAGTATTGAATTTAAGTGGGAATGATTCATGCTCAAATTCTTTTGAAAGTAGCCAAGTCTCTCTCTCTCACACACACACATAAATATACTTGTGTCATTTCGGAAGGATTCGAGGCTGAATCCTTCTTACTCAAATACAACCCTAGACACCCCAATGCAAGATCCACTCTGTTGAAATTGATTTACATTATTTCAAGTAATTAAAAATCAAAAATCATGTATTTTGAAAACTTTTTGTTCATTCAACAAGTAGGCGCAAAATGGACGGTCGAAATAGTGAGTTTAACAGTGTAGAATATTTGAAATCTAATAAAAATTGATGTGTGAGAGTTTTTAAGTGTTTAGATCATGATGAAATGGTCGGATCAAGAATTTGTATCTCTGAAAACGTAGATCTAAGCAATATGGTACTTTCGGCTGTCTATTTTGCGCCTACTTAATGGATAGGCAAAAAGTATTTAAAATACATGATTTTTTATTATTTGTTACTTGAAATAATATAGATCAACTTTAACGAAATTGATTTACATTCGGATGTCATAAGGTTGTATTTGAGTGGGAAGGATTTGACCTCGAATCCTTTCGTAATGACACAAGTACACACACACTCCTAGGGCATAACTAAGTTATGTTCATTTACAAAAATACATGTTATGAAATGAAATTAAACAATCTATTCCTTGTATCTTGATCTACATATTTTAAACAGTCCATAAATAAAAAATCATGAATTTTGAGATCATTTACCCAAGCTTTAAGTGGTGGCAAAATGAATGGATTTCAAACAATTGAAAATTGCTTCATTTTGCAACCACTCGATGCATGAGCAATTGAAGTTCAAACGCATAAATTTTTGTTTACAAGCCTTTTAAAATATGTAAATCAAGATGAATAGAGTGGATCGTCCAATATTTTTGTATATTACACGCTTTATAGGTGGGTATAACTTGCTCACGTGTGTGTGTGTGTGTGTGTGTTTGGAAAGACCAGACAATAAACGTGGACATATTTTTCCCAGACAGCAGTGTGCTAGTTTCTTAAGGCAGTGCTAGCAACACGACAAATTTTGTCTTGAATGGGGTTCACACACACGCACACACGTATATGCATGTGTGTGTGTCTTTGGAGAGACCGGACAATAAACGTGCACATACTTATCCCAGACAGCAGTATGCTAGTTTCTTAAGGCAGTGGTAGCAACACGGCAATTTTGTCTTGAATGGGGTTTGAAAGTTCGAAGGGGGTATATAGATGCTTCTGTGATAGGACAACAATTAGTAAAGGTGGGTTTTGAAGCTCATGACAGTTGGATCCTTATTCTATAACTTCTGTTCATTTGTAGGAGTTTTCCAAAGCAAATAATGTTTCAGACCTGAGATATATTGTGGATCCATTGAAAACATTCTATTGTTCTGAAATTCCTCGGTGGTAAATTTGTATTACACCAAAAGGTGCAGAGGTTTGAGATAAGAAAACCTAGGATTCTTGTATTGGACAATTTGAACTTTCAATTATTTGATCAGTAATGCTGGGAAAAGAGTTAAAAATGCACTTCTGGCTGTTAATGGAGTCTGCATGCTGGTAGGGTTGTTTAAGGCCCCGTTGACCTAATTCACAACTTTCTGGCTTGAAGTAGAGCCTGGCAAGAAAGATAATGGAGAGATTGTGATGTAATACCAACCTGGATTGCAATCACCTTCAAATCGTAACCAAAATTTGAAATTGAGGATAAGATAAGATTTTGGGTTTCCACCCCTTACAGGGGCTTCTCACCCCAAAACTCGAGAGCAAATAAACTCAAGAATTAAGCCAGATAATTTTGAGGAAATTTTAATCATTCAATAATTCAATACAATAGTCTAGGGGGCCTTATATAGGCTTTACAAAAGAGAACTACTGGGAAATAACCGATGTGGTACTAAACGTCCACAAAAGAACACAAATAAAGCTAAAACATCTACTACAAATAAAGCTGAAACAAATCCAATCTAAAGCCAAAGAACACCAGTGCGTCGCTTCCTGACGTATACTCGATCGAATCTGCCCCTGAGCGGCATGATATCCTCATCAATTCCCCCGGGTGGAAAGGACTCGACCCTGTCGAGTGTAGGGGACAGAACTGCTGCTGGCTATTATAGCGCTCCAGTCGATCAGGATCAAGATGCTGGAGGTCTTCCTCGGTAATCCAAGAATTTTCTGAATCAGGTTTTCCCGTCCACTTAATGAGGTAGCGTTGCGTCCCTCCATCTCTAGTTGAGATAATCTGATCATCCAAGATAGAATCTATATTTTCTGTTACATAGGACAGTTTAGGGGGAAGTGGAGGTAGTGGGGGGCTCTCAGAAAGAAGGTCTTGGCTTGGCTCATCCACGAATGGGTCAGAAGGGGTATCAAAAGTACCTCGATATGGAACCAAATCCTCAACATTAAAAGTGCAACTGATACCAAAGTCAGGTAGGAGATCCACCACATAAGCATTTGAATTGATTTTCTTGAGAATCTTGAATGTCCCTGCGCTTCGCGCGTGTAATTTCTTCACGGTTCCGGGTGGAAACCGTTCGGGTCGCATGCGAACCATCACATAATCTCCGACATTAAAAATCCTTAATCGGCGATGTAGATCCGCAGAAGCTTTATAATCAGTATTATTTTTCTTTATCTTTCCTCTGATCTCCTCATGTAATGCACGGATATGAGATGCAAATGCTGATGCTGAGTCTGATACCTTAGAATGATGATGAGCCATGGGAATTAAGTCAACTGTTGCCTGGGCTTAAAACTGTTTACTACTTCAAAAGGACTAAGACCCGTAGTCCTATTGACAGATCCATTATATGCAAATTCAGCCATAGGCAAAATAAGATCCCAAGTTTTCAAATTTTCTCCAACTAAACACCTCAGGAGATTACCTAGTGTCCTGTTTACTACCTCGGTTTGGCCATCGGTTTGTGGATGAAAGGCTGTTGAGAATTTCAGTTTGGTGCCCATCTTATGCCATAGTGTTTTCCAGAAGTAGCTAACAAACTTAACGTCCCTATCAGACACCATGGTTTTAGGTATCCCATGCAACTTGACGATATTATCAAAGAACAAGATAGCTACTCGAGACGCATCTGAGGTCTTGAAACACGGGATAAAGTGAGCCATTTTGAGAATCGATCAACGACTACTAGGATAGAGTCGTGCTTTTTTTGAGTTTTTGGCAATCCTAGTATGAAGTCTAGGCTCACGTCTTGCCAGGGGCAATTAGGTACAGGAAGAGGAGTGTAAGGTCCGGCAATCTGCTTTTGTTGCTTGGCCAGTTGGCACGTGCGACATTGGCTAACTATTTTAGATACATCTCTTTTCAGACTCAGCCAGTAGAATCGGTGCTCAACGGCCTCAATTGTCTTGTTCTGACCGAAATGTCCCGTCAGACCTCCATCATGTATTTCCCAAGAGAGAATCCCTGTGGGACGTACGGGGAATACACAACTTTCGGAATCTGAATAGATAACCGTCTTGAAGGAGAAAACCGTACATCTCACGAACATGGCCGTCTCGTAAGGTGGCATAAATTTTCCCAAAATCGGGACATGAATCATACTCCTCTCTTAACTTCTCGAATCCAACCACTTCTGTGCTCATTGCCACCAAGATCGTGACACGTCGACTCAGCGCATCAGCGACCTTATTCTCGATGCCTGCTTTGTGTTTGAGAACAAAAGTGTAATCCTGCAGGAACTCCACCCATTTGCTATGTCTCGCATTCAGTCTCTTCTGGGAGTTGAGATACCTTAGCGCTTCATGATCTGAATACAACACAAATTCTTGCGGTAACAGATAATGTCTTCAGTAGCGCAAAGCTTGTATAACCGCATAAAATTCCTTGTTATAGGTGGAGTAGCGTTGCCGGGCATCATTTAGTTTTTCGCTGAAATAAGCAACCGGGTGGCTTTCCTGACTCAGTACGCCACCTATTGCCAGTCCCGATGCGTCACAAGTTACTTCAAAAGCTTTTGAAAAGTCAGGGAGACGCATTACGGGAGCTTCCGTCATCATCCTCTTTATTTCAGCGAAAGCTTTGGAGGTAGCAGGAGTCCACTGGAACACCTCACTCTTTAAACAGTTGGTTATAGGTGCCATAATAGCACTAAAATTCTTTATGAACCGACGGTAGAAAGTGGCTAACCCGTAAAAGCTTCTGACTTCCCTAATCGTTCGGGGCTGTGGCCACTCGGTTATTGCCTTCACCTTTTCAGGGTCCGCGGAAACCCCTCGGAGGAAACCACAAATCCTAGGAAGATAACCCTGTCTATACAGAAAGCACACTTTTTTAGATTTGCATAAAACTTCTCAGCCTGGAGTGTGCAGAGGACTTACCTCAGATGTCCCACATGTTGCTCCTAGGTTTAACTGTAAATCAGAATGTCATCAAAATAGACCACCACGAATTTACCGATAAACAGTCGAAACAATTGGGTCATTACTCATGAAGGTGCTAGGAGCATTGGATAGTCCAAAGGGCATAACCAACCATTATATAATCCGTCTTTAGTTTTAAATGCGGTTTTCCATTCATCCCCTGGTCGGATTCTAATTTGATGGTACCCGCTCTTAAGATCAATTTGGAGAAGACTGTGGCACCTGACATCAGATCCAGCATATCATCAAGACGAGGAATGGGGAAACGATACTTGACGGTAATTTTATTGATTGCACGACTATCCACACACATACGCCATGTACCATCCTTCTTTGGCGCCAAAAGTGCGGGAACCGCACATGGGCTCAAGCTCTCTTTGATGAACCCCTTGTCGAGTAACTCTTCTACTTGCCGTTGTAATTTCGCATGTTCAATTGGGTTCATTCTATAGTGGGGCAAATTTGGTAAAGTTGCTCCTGTGACTAAGTCAATAGCATGTTGAATGTCTCGCATAGGGGGCAACTCACCTGGTAGATCCTGTGGGAGGGTTTCGAAAAACTCCTCCAGAATTGGTTTAATGTGCTCAGGAATCTGCTCCTCAATATCCCGATTAGTCTCTCGAGCCACGAGAGCATAACAAGTAGAACCTTCATGCAAGCTCTTTTCAATTTGATCGTGGCTAATCAAATTTATTTCCATCTTACCTTTGCCCTTATCACCTTTTTCTTAGGATTTATAACGTCCACTTTGTCTTTCCCTTTGTCAGCCTCTTTTTCTCGGGTTGGTGGCTTCGGTTGATTTGGCATAATCTTCACTTTTTTCCGTTATGGACGAACGAACACTGGTTGGTACGTCCATGTATGGTCACGTCTAAGTCAAATAACCAAGGTCGACCCAAAATGATATGACCTACATTCATGGGGAGTATATCACACCATACATTATCTGTGTATGTAGCAAACTGGATGGGAATTTGACATCTCTCCTGAACATATATGGATGTAGCGTCGATCCATGTAACCTTGTAGGGATTTGGATGCTTCATCGGTCTCATCCCCAAGGTGGTGATTAACTTTGACGCAACAGCGTTGATGCAGCTGCCACTATCCACTATTACCTTGCAGTTCTTATTGTCAATTTTTGTGCAAGTTTGAAATATGACAGTCCTTCTCCAGTCGTTGAGTGGTTCAGGCTGGGTTAAAGTACATCTAACCACTCCTAATTGGGTGCGAGCTACACTAGGAGGTAGGCTCGTCATTTCCACAGTTCTGATGCACCCATTGAATTCATACTCTTCGACAGAGGCATCTGAGTCATCATCTTGTTGGTGCACAACCTCTTCTCCATCATCCTCTCCTTCTATATCGTCAATGGGAACTTTAACAAAGAGGGTTTTAGTTTGACTCGGGCACTGGCTGGCAAGGTGATCATACCCTTGACACCTGTAGCATTGGGTTTAGGGTTGACTTTTCCTGGTTCACTTACCGTTCTCTTTTCGGACGTAAAGGGCTTTGCACCAGAAGGACCTGCTGGTTTAACGCTAGAGGAACTGGAGGCAGGTTTACTTGGGGTAGGAAGAGTTCGGTTGAAACTTGGCTGGCCAGTAGTGGTGGTTCTAGAGTTATCCTTAAAGTTATTTCGGTTAAAATTGGATCCTCTAGACTCATCTAAGTCGGTGACTAGCTGATATGCCTGTTTTAGAGTCGTGATGCCTCGAGCAATGAGCTCTCGGCGATAATCATCCCTAAGACCGGACCTGAACCTAGATAGGGCTGTTCGGGAGATGAACTCGATAACTCCACACCGATTCAAATATTTATCAAATTTAGCAATGTAATCAGTGGCTGATTTGTTCCCCTGGGTCCATCGATTCCATTTGTCTAATAATTGCTGCCTGAATGATGGTGGAACATACTTCATCATAAGCTTCTCTTTCATGCTTTCCCAAGTGTCCACGGGGTCTTCCCTTCTGTACCTCATCCTTTCTAGGTTTTCCCAATATTGCCCAGCTTGTCCCGTTAGTTTCATTAGGCCAATCGAACCTTCCTTGACTCAGATATGTCATGCCAACGAAAATATCGGTCCATAGCCAACTGCCAATCTATATAAACCTGAGGGTCTAAGCGCCCGTCGAAGGAAGGAGCATCGACTTTAACGCTCCTGATATACTGGGCATCGGCGTCAGTTGTTTGGTAAGGTGGGTCTTGCTCACGCCTGAGAGACCTACTATCATTTCGAGAACTTTCATCCTCCCTGATTCTTCTCCTATTGGTTTCTAGCCTACCAATTCGGGTTGCTAGATCCCTACAATTGACATCAACCTGATCCCTAGCTTCTTGTAGTTGTCTGTCCATGTTTTCTATCTTATGTAGGATTGTGTTAAGAGTATCATGAATGCTAGGGTCCATTGGTGCCGAAGTTTCTCCTACAGAAAAAATTCTACCACTTCTAGTAGGCATGCAAGATCCTAACTGACCCTAAATGCGAGCTGTCCTAAAATTGATATGTATGTTATGCAGGAGGAGTCAGAGATTAGAGTGATGAAAGATAATACCAATTTTAAGCTACTTAGATTAACACGTGATTAAGAAAATTGTAATGTGGAGACAGTGATAAAGACACGTGCTGATGCAGTTAACTTCAAGATAAATCAAGTGAGCACAAATTCAAATTAGTTAAGTTGCACAATTAATATTAAGTCGGGTTACCACTCAAGGTCAGAATCACACAACTCATTTATTTAGTGGGCAACAGTCAATGAATTCTACCTTGCGACAGATTGGAAAGGCTAGCTATTTTAATTAAGTGGCAGGAATAACTGACAGAATATTCAAAGTTACTGGGGGAGGCGACCGTAACTCAAACCTGAACGAGACTGCTGTAGGCGCGTAGTACTGGTCGTCACGAATCCACTGCCTCAAAAACGGATCGATTTGGACTTGAAACGAGCCCTGAACGACCTCTGGAAGATATGGTCTGCCATTGAACTGAATTAGGTTTGAACTGTATTTGAACCAGACTTGGTCTGAACCGGGTACGAGTCAACTCGGGTGTGGTCTGGTCTGGATTCTTGTTGAACCAGACCTGGTCTAAACCAGGGTTGATCGGTTCAGTTTGGAGCGGAGTGAAGGTCGGGTTCGGGTCGGGTTCGAGTGTTTTGCAAAGGATCCGACCCCAATCACTTAGTCCCCTTAAAAGGAAACCACCCGAGTCCACTTCCCCCTCCGAGCTCGCAGCTAGGGCAGAAGGATTGAAAATGAAGGCGGCGGACCGAGATGGCGGCGAGAGTCTGATGGCGGCGATGAGGTATTGATGCTGGCGGAGGAAGGTGTGGAGCTCTGATCGAGGCTGGATCCTCTCCGTTGACGACAACGTCAAGAGTCTGAAGGTTCTAGAAGTGCTGGGGAAACCCTGGAAGCGTCGGCGAGGTTGAAGACGAACCGTAATCGCTCTGGGGGAGCTTCGTCGGCGATGGGTCTAGATGACGATGGACGGAGGGGACGATCTGACCGGCGACGTCGAGGATTGGTCGGCAACAAGGGAGACGACCCGGATCTGAACCGTCTCCTCTGATCCAACCCTATTCGCTCCGATCAGCTCTGATCAGCGTCGGCGAGGGCTCAATGATGATGATGCTGATCTTGGTGGCGATGATGATGGAAGGTGGTAGAGGAAGGGGCGCGGTGAGTGGTGATGTTGCTGCTTTTGATTGGAGGCTGAAGATGGTCTTGTCGATGGCGTTGGATGATGGCGGTGAGGGAGGGAGGGCGGAAGAGGTCTTTAATGGAAGAAGACGTTGACAGTTTGATGACGGCGACGGGAGCGCACGGTGGTGGCGACAGTGGGCGTGGATGTTGATGAAAATAGGTTAATTTGCAGATGAGATGTAGATTAAAAAGAAGATGAACAGTTGAGATTTGAATTTTCAGAGGATTTTGTTGATGGAATTTTCACTGTTTTTTTTTTTGAATGGATCTGGAATATAGATCTAGGGTTTGGGGACTGGAAGAAAAATTTGGAAAAAGAAAATTTTGAAGGGGATTGAAAACCAGGGCTCTGATACCAAAATGATGTAATACCAACCTGAATCGCAATCACCTTCAAATCGTAACCAAAATTTGAAATTGAGGATAAGATAAGATTTTGGGTTTCCACCCCTTACACGGGCTTCTCACCCCAAAACTCGAGAGCAAATAAACTCAAGAATTAAGCCAGATAATTTTGAGGAAATTTTAATCATTCAATAATTCAATACAATAGTCTATGGGGCCTTATATAGGCTTTACAAAAGAGGACTACTGGAAAATAACCGATATGGTACTAAACGTCCACAAAAGAACACAAATAAAACTAAAACATCTACTACAAATAAAGCTGAAACAAATCCAATCTAAAGCCAAAGAACACCAGTGCGTCGCTTCCTGACGTATACTCGATCGAATCTGCCCCTGAGCGGCATGATGTCCTCATCAGATTGGCCTTTGAGCTGCTTTTAACATCATGGTGTTTGGAATTGAGATCAGAATTTTTTTTTCTTTTTTTTTTTATGTGTTCTGGTTCTATAATGGTGTTGATAGCTATTTGTTAGATAAACTTGTAGGATATAATAAAATGCTGTATTAGTTTAAAATGTATTTTTAATTCCACATGAATAAATTCTTCTGAAATCTCCTTGCTGGAGTAATTGTCACGAGGAGCTCTGCAGCGTAGCAGGTAATTATTATTTATGTTGAAATTTCTGATTATTAACACGTACAAGCCTATTTTCTAGCTTTTGGTGTTATCTTGGACTTCCATTTTTTTTGCTGTTTCTAAACATTGTCATACCAATATATTATTATACATGTATTTCACTGTCAGTTTGTGCTATTATATCTTTTGTTATGAAAGAATATCCTTTGGTCTATTTTTCCGATGCACACAATTCTGTATGTTAGATTTTGGCGTCATACTTCTGGAAGGACTGGAATTTTTCTGTTTGATATGTACAGGATAAAGGAGGATGATAAACTAATCCAAGCAGAGGGCCTAGAGTCTCTTTCAGAACAGGAACTGCGGCAAGCATGTCGCGATCGAGGCCACCTGGGTTTGCTCTCAACAGAGGAGATGCGCCAGCAGGTATAATTCCATTTGAATGTGTGCGCAATAGCTTTTCTTGCTTAATATCTCCATTTTAGCTAATTCTAATTCCATCCCTGTTGCAAAAATTTATTGTTGTGCATATATCTTAGGAGTCACTAGTTCCTGTTATGCATTTCTCTCTAATTTTACCGCTTGGGTAGGTATTTGAGACATGTATTCATCTACGCTAATTCTGTAACTTTGCTAGTTCTGTAATTTTATGTTCGTTGTCTGAGACATTTAAGTTTAAGTTTTGCCTGTGCTAATGCTCTTATGCAGCTGCGAGATTGGTTGGATCTATCTCTCAATCGTTCTGTCCCGTCTTCTCTCCTCATACTTTCTAGGTAATTTAGTGTCATGAGCTTGGATGATTTCTGATGTCGCTCTACCTTGGTCTTCCTAATGCAATTTCACTTTCAGAGCCTTCAGTGTCTCTGGAAGGTTAAAGCCTGAGGAGGCTGTTGTAGCTACCCTATCATCTCTACCAGATGAGGTTGTGGATACTGTTGGTACTGGATTGCCTTCTGAAGATTCTGTTTCAGAGAGGAGGAGGAAGTTAGAGTTCCTTGAAATGCAAGAACAACTTATCAAGGTACACACACATAATGCTCTCAAAGAACTACTATGTTCAATGCTAATGTTATATCTCTAGCATCTGCAAATAAAAGACGATCAGAGATCTTGAAGGTTATCTTTGTATAATTATTACTTTGTGCTTTCTTTGATTGGTACAATATGTCTCAAAGCAATTCGTCCATTCAATTTATCCTTTCTCGGTTTTTACAGATAATTCACCGTCTGGCATTAGTATGACATGAAACTATGTTATTAACAAATGAGAGATAGATGTGCCAATAGAAATTTAACTTTTTTGATGCAAAGTAAATCAAGTACTAGGTACTCCAAAAAGTCCCTGCGTATACTTTTTTGTCAGCTTGCAAAAATTACTCCTTTTTTGTTGAAAAAAGACGTAAATTTCCTGCATTTTCCTTTATATCAAATGGATGCTCAAGAAGTATTATTTCTTGGTGTTAAGATTCCCGGAGATGCATGCTTTTGGCCAATAAGGGCCATAACCCAGTATCTTACGGTTTTCGGTTGATAATAGTTATCTGGCAAAAGTATCCGAGAGCGAGGTTTCGGACCTCATTCCTGGCCATCAAGTACGTTATTTTTTTTCTCATTTTTTCCCCTTCTGAAGGGGGCTATTGCTTGCTGGTGTTTTCACAGAAATTAAAAGGCCCATGTGAAGGAGAAGAATTTACTTGGCATCCACTTATGGACCACAATCTATTAACTTAGGCTAATGAGTAGTGTTTATTTGACATATAATTGGAACCTCTTAAGAATAATGAAAATTAAATTTGCACATTGCCTTGCAGATTTATAATTGTGCTCTGTAGCAGGCTCCATTTAGATAGAGAAGGCGTGTACATCGATGAGGGCCTTGAGGATTTATAATTGTGGTCTATACTAAGGCTCCATTTAGATAGATTGATTACTGATAATATTTTCTTCATATTAACGCAAATTTATTTTTCTCTTTGTTGATGTGGATTGTGGATTTGGCTCATTGTCTCTATGCTTTATTCTTCTAGGAGGAAGAGAAAAAACAAGAGAAAGAAGAGAAAGCTAAGGTAAAGGAATCTGAGATTAGCCAGGAGGATGTGGCTTTGAAAGAGATGACTGGTCCTACTGCTCGAGAAGCAGAAGAGCTGGCACATGCAAAAATATTAGAAAAACAAGAACAGCTCTGTAGAATCAGCCGTGCTCTTGCTGTACTGTCATCATCATCTGTAAGGCCTCAACTCTGTTATTTATTCCCTTTCCTCAAGCGACCATTTGAATTATATAATATAGATTATGTACTGCTTCTATTGCTTATTTATTACTCTTCGTCTACTCCTTGCAGTCAGTTAGTAGGGAGCGTCAAGAGTTCTTGAGCCTTGTAAACAAAGAGGTAATTTTTATCTTTTCATCAATACTACAACTATTACTAACAAAATAATTCTTATGTATCTTCAATATAGCCCTCATGGCTGTTTGTACTATTTGAAAGTATTATGTTCCTACCTCTTAACACGTTCTTTTCTTAATTTTGTCAAACCATGTGGTTTTGACATTCAATTTGCTGAAGCAGTATCATTTGCCGAGTGCAGATTGAATTGTATAACACTTTACTTGAGAAAGAGGGTACTGATGGAGAAGAGGAGGCTAAGAAATTATACAGAGCTGCTAGAGAAGAAGCTGCCGAAGTTGCTTCAGGGGACAAGGTCACATCAGCACTTCAAGATAGGGTGAGAACCCTCAACCTAAAAATATCTCCTCTGTTACAGTGTTCTTTCCTACCATATTTTTATTGCATATGATCTTTGGTTACTGTTATTTCTTTGTTGAAGGCTAAAACAATGGTACTTCTTTAACATTTGAACTTATTGAAATTAATGGGGAGGTCAACTTTTGACCGGACCCAATGTAACTAGCATGGTTAAGATCTTTCCTTTCTTGGTTCAATCATGGGGTCAAGGGTGGTGCTCTGTAAGTTAGGGCTATTGCCTATGGGTAGAATCCACATGATCCAGTGACATTTTACTATAGAAAATCATGAAAGTTTTGCAGTACATGTTTAGTTTGAGTTCAGTAATAATATAGAATTGGAATATGTCTAGGTTGTAAGTGAATTAGTTAGTAGTTTCGTAATGTAGAGCAATCTTCTTTTGCATGTTGACTTGACAAAAAGATTACACAATCCAGTGACTTAAAAAAAGTTCAAAAAGCTGTTGGAGTCACCAACCGGGTTGAGCTTGTCATGCATTAGTCAACCAGTCTGACCTGTTTTGAGGTATCGATTTTGGAATGATGCCCTACCAGCAGGTTGGGTTGGATACTGGTCAAACCTATACATGATACATCCTACTACATAAGTTTGAACCCACCAAAAGCTGATCCACCGAATGTCCCATTTCCACCACTGGCAATTACTGGTTTGGAATCTGCTTTCATTGGATGAGGTTGTGGACTGTTACACACTTACACTGTATTTTTCATCGAACTGCAGAGCAAAAGGGAAATTTCATTGCACTGAAAGTTGTGGAATGATATCTTGGGATTCATTAGGTTCCGCATACAATTCATTTAGCTCTGAATACAATATATGCTTGCATCCTCCTCCTCTTCACCTTTTAACTTTTTTTATTATTTAACTGTTTTGCTGCATTTCAGATTGATACCATGCTCCAAAGCCTTGAAAAAGAGATTGATGATGTAGATGCTAAAATTGGTGACCGCTACAATTTGCTTGACAGGTAACAAATGCTTCACATTTTTGGTAAAATTTACTAGCGTGAGATGCTATCTGAAGTAGTATCTGTTTATTGCTAGCTTTTTTTAACTTTTTTTTAGTAAATAACTTTTGTTTACATTATTAATGGGATTATCTAGAAAGCGGTTTATATACGAGCTTGTTACAGGTCATGTTTTTTTTTGTACTACACTGCTAGTTCCTATTGCTGTATGTCCAGAATCATATGTTTCTATAAATTGTTGTGCTCAGACTATGCACTTACACCCCATAACTTCTCTCATCAAACTCTTCAGTTAGATGGCATGACATTATTTGCTTTATTAACCTTTTTTTTTTTTTTGTTATTTTGGCTATTATAGTTTCTTGTTTATTTGATCAGATAAAATTGGAATACCAAATTCAATTGAAAAGGGCTGAAATAAGTGGCATTTGTTTAAAGCTGTCTTTAATTGACAAAAAGAAACAGTTTGTTGTATATTTGTCTTGCGCTGATTGATTCAATAACAAAGATTCAATAACAAAAAACTTAGCAGAGCTACATATTGTTGCACCAAAGCACTTGTCACTTTCTGAAGCAGTATATCTGCAATTTTATGATTCTGATGAGTGGCAGTGCACTCTAGCTGAATAATATAGCCGTTACCTTTAAAGTTGATATTGGAATCCAACTTCTCTGTGATTTCTTATTTTCTCTCTCTTCGAACTCGTAACTTTCTGATCATATTTATGCTGTAATGCCCAGGGATCATGATGGCAAAGTGACGCCAGAGGAAGTTGCAACTGCAGCAATGTACCTCAAAGATACCTTGGGCAAGGAGAGCGTTCAAGAGCTTATAAGCAACCTTTCCAGAGACACAGGTCAGCGGCAAAATTTTATTGAGTTCCTTGTTTCCACATTTTGCATTTTGCCTCGATTGTTCAGATTCCTTTACACAATAATACCCTCTTGGAACAGATGGTAAGATTCGTGTCGAAGATATTGTCAAGCTGGCCAGCCAAGCCGAGGATGTCAACGATGATGAATCAGAAAAAAGGCAGCAGGCACTATAGTCAGTCACGGAAACCTCTTCTATGTTTTTGACCTGATAGTTGAGGTATTCTCTCATAAACAACATATGCATTCAAATATTTCCCATAGGCCATCAGTCGATTCTTTAATGTAATGGATGAGAGGTTGCATTTGTTGCTAAAAAAAAATTTAGAGATGGGACTTCTTATCACAATATTCAACAATAGATGAACATGATTCTATTGCAGAAATTGTGGCCACTACTAGTTTATGTTGCTAAAAAATAAGCATGGTTGATGAGTTGACAACCCAAATCAAACTCTTTCAAGAGCATTACACATCCTTCCTCAATCGTTTGCTTGTTCAAAATTTTTGCTCATTTATTTTACATGAATCAAGAATTGAGGATTTGCCCAATCTGTATGCCCAAAGTCTTGGGAAAGATGAACTTGGGAGTTTGGTTCCACTGGACTGTTAGTTATTCTGCAATGTGATCCAATCTTTATTTGTTTATTTATTGTGAATAAAAACTGTTTGTGATAAAATTTTATATGCTTGATTTCCTCTCTTTTTTCAAATGAAACTGATGACTTAATCTCTCTTATAACCCAATCCTCCCCTTTACTTTTGAGTCGAGTCAACTGTTATTGACCCATAAAGCTCGAGTCTTGATCCTGATTGTTCTCTAGGCCTAGTCTTGGCAACTAGATTTTTTGAAACCATGGCTTCGTTTTGAGTTAAACTGCATTTGTTGTATGCACAGAGATCATGGTTTTCAGAACTTAATTCATTTAATCAGAGTTTTCAAAATCATGTGTTTTTATGACTTTGAGGTCTCTCAATCAATGATTTGAAAGGGGAAAAAAAAAACCTTATTTTGATTGCCAAACAAGACTTGGTGTTAGTTTTAATGATTTGGACCCCAAAACTTTATGAAATCATAGTCTCAAAGTTATGAAACAATATTGCCAAAATTGAACTTAGAGCGTTTTGATCCAAATGTCACCAAACCCTATGTGTCCAGTTGACCATACCCAAAGAATGAACATTCGACCTATTCCTTCTCAAATCTATGAGAAATCTATCAGACAGTTGACTTCTACATGACTGGCTTCTGGTTCATTTTTTTCCCCAAGAAAAAGTCAAACACCGTTGACTATCGTGCCCTTCGTTTGTGTGTGGGGGTTGGGCTTTGACTTTTAAGCTCTTGCCCATGTAATCAATTTCTCTGACCTAATAACTTGATCCAGTCTCATGTTCCCCCCTACCCATTTTATTTATTTTAATAGGGTTTTTAAATATAAGTCCCTAACAAATTTTATATTTTGATATCAGCCCCTAACAAATAGTTATTTGAATATTAGTGTCTAATTCTAACAAATTATTATTTGAATATTAGTCCTTAATAATATGAGATTTACTTGCTAAGAATTCCTAACAAATTTTATATGCTTGATTTCCTTTTTCTTTTCAAGTGAAACTCATAACTTAATCTTTCTCTTATAATTCAATCTTCCGCTTTACTATTGAGCCGAGTCAACTGTGAGTGACCCATAAAGCTTGAGTCTTGAAGATTGGTCTCTACTCTCTTTGCCTTTTTGAAACCAGGGTGGAAGTGAGGAAGTAAGGAAGTGAGGAATTGGTAATAGTTCCCTTTGGAACTTGAGAATTGGTTAGTAAGTTTTCCGGTGTTTGGAGGTTGTTAGGAAGTGTGATTTGGATAATGTTATGTCTTTTCCTGTGTTTGGATGGTAATGTAAAAGTGAAAGTGAAAAAGTTGACCACAAAGTTGACCACAAAATAATATTAAAATAAAATTAATTAAGAAAAATAAAAAATAGACTATTATTAGAATGCAAGTGAGATTTACATGATCAAAAAATTAACTGTTTTGTGCTACATCTATTACAATGAGATTTACATGACCACAAAATTAACTGTAGCACTTTGAAAGTGAGGAAATAGTTGTGTAAAAGAGAAAAGAGAAAAGGAAAAGGGGTTTTCTTATTTCCCTTTTCCAGTGTTTTGATAGATAGGGAAGTGAGCAATTATACTTCCTCATTTCCTTACTTCCGCCCACTTGCAACCAAATACCCCCTAAGTTAAACTGCATTTGTATACGCATAGATCATGGTTTTTATGACTTTGAGGTCTCTCCATCAATGATTTGAAAAACTTATTTTGATTGCCAAAAAAAAATGGGTTTTAGTTTTTATGATTTAGACCCCAAAACTATGAAATCATGGTTTCAAATTTATGAAACAATATTGCCGAACTAGGTCTTTAGAGTGTACGTGAACTCTTGATGCGTTTTGATGCAAAGGTCACCGAACCCTATAATTATAATGCCCAGTTGACCATACCCAAAAGCACGAGCATTGGACCTATTCGTTATCAAATCTATGAGAAATCTGTCACATAGTTGACTTCTACATGATTGGCTGCTGGCTCATTTTTTCCCAAGAGAAAAAGTCAAACACGGTTGACTAGCATTCCCAAGAGAAAAAGTCAAACACGGCCTGTTTGATTAAGGGTGGAAGTGAGGAATTGAGAAAGTGTTAATAATTCTCTTTGGAACTTGGGAATTGGTTAGTAAGTTTTTCGGTGTTTGGATATTGTTGGGAAGTGTGGTTTGGAAAATATTTTGTCTTTTCCGGTGTTTGGATGATAATGGGCGTGTTTGGATGTAAGGAATCACAGTGAAGTGAGGAAGTGGGGAAGTATAATTGCTCATTTCCCTATCTATCCAAACACCGGAAAAGGAAAATAAGAAAACCCCCATTTCTCTTTTTCATCTCTCTTTACACAACCATTTTCTCACTTCCAGAGTGCTACAGTTAATTTTGTGGTCATGTAAATCTCATTTATAATAAGTTATAGCATAAAACAGTTAATTTTTTGGTCAAGTAAATCTCACTTGCATTCTAATTACAATCTATTTTTTATTTTTCTTAATTAATTTTTATTTTAATATTATTTTGCGGTCAACTTTGTGGTCAACTTTTCCACTTCCACTTTTCATTACCATCCAAACACCGGAAACGACAAAACATTTTCCAAACCACACTTCCCAACAATCATCCAAGCACCAGAAAACTTACTACTCATTTCCCTTTTTCCTAAAGGAAATAAATCTTACTTCCTACTTCCTCACTTCACACCAATTCCTTAAATCCAAACAGACCCAATGTGAAAGTGGAAGTGGAAAAGTTGACCACAAAATAATATTAAAATAAAAATTAATTAAGAAAAATAAAAAATGGACTATAATTAGAATGCAATTGAGATTTACATGATCAAAAAATTAATATAACTTATCACAAATGAGATTTACATGACCACTGTAGTACTCTGGAAGTGAGGAAATGATTATGTAAAAGAGAAAACAGAAAAGGAAAGGAGTTTTCTTATTTTCCTTTTCCGGTATTTAGATAGATAGGGAACTGAGCAATTACACTTCCCTATTTCCTTACTTCCTTCCACTTCTTTGCAACCAAACAGCCCATAATCAATTTCTCTGACCTGACAAGTTGACCCACTCTCATGTGCGCGCCTTATTTCAATATTATATGATTAATGCGGTGCGTTTTCATTGGACCGGATCCGACCCGACTCGTTTTTAGATGCAACGTTCCCACGTGCCAATTTAGAAAATACTCCGGCGACAAAAGTTAAATATATAAAAATCGAGAGAATAAAGTCAGCAAAATTCGCTGATTCTCGCTGGTCGGCACACGTGGCATCCGTAAGGACGTCAGCAGCGAAGCGCGTCGGTTCAAAAGTCAAACAGAGCAGCGTTCCGTGTCTTTCTTAGCACGTGCATGTCGTGAGCGGGCCCCACTAAAAAACATTGTACGGATGATCTCTCTCTTGTGCCAACTTTTAAATTATTATATCATTAAAACAATATCATTCCTAAAACGTTTTCGAAAATTTTAATTAAAAATTTTAGTAATAAATAGGTGTTCTTTAATAATATGAAGTTTAAGTGGCAAACGAAACAAAGCGAATGCCAGTCGAAAACTAAGAAGTGCAAATAACGAACGAAATAAATAAATATTATTAATATTCATATTTGCTTAGTTTTTGAATAGTTTGATATTCATGTACACGTTTTGTTCGATACAAACTCATCAAAATTGATATGTAATTAATATCACACCCACAATTGTAAATGCAATTACCACTATAAACATCATTAAGAAGTGATACAATGGAGAGGAAAATCATATAATTTCATAAGATATGATTTTCTTAACCTATGCGTGCCTATAAATAACACTAATTATCAGCTTTTGACTTCAATAGTTCAGCATTGATTACAACAAGACGTAGAAAAACAGAGAGATTAAGAAAACTATTAGTTAAGTTGAAGAATTAGTTAAGGTCATTGTCTAACATGGAAGTTCTTTTTTCATATTTCTTTTTACCCACGTGAGCCTCGTAAATCTAAAATGTCACTTCATATCTTGAAATAGAAGAAAAATGAAGTTTTAGAAACTTGGCAAGTTTTATTTGTCTACAAGTGAGACGTCAATATAACTTCTTTGCCAGCAAGATGCCTTGTGTGAGAACTATGTTGGAAATTTTTGGCTTCATTAGGCCAATGGTTCAAACTTCTCTTGCTATGATAAGCTATAACTAGATATATCTTATTCTTTATTTGTGTGATATTTTTTCTCAACAAGGAGGGAAAAAAAAGAGATCTATATTTAGCAAAATTATATATGAAATCTACTGTCATGCTTTGCATGCAGAGCTGCTTATTCAATGGAGTCCTATTAGTCTCGAGAATTTTTTTTTTGCTCACCGTGGTTTGCTCGCCAGCGAGCGCGGTGAGCCGTCGAATGCTGGTGGGGCACACTATCCTGTGGGGCCCACTCAAACCGGTGGCTTACCGCGCAATGAGCAAACAACGGTGAGCAAAATGAGTTTCATTAGTTTCATTGTCTCGCAGTCTAGAAGTACACAAAATGTGCTCCAAACGAGTGTAATTTTCTTCTTTCTTTTTTCAAAAACATTAAAAGGAAAAATTAAGGTACTACCGTGCAATCTAAACATATAATGCGCAGGTACTTTGATGTAGGTCATGTACTTATTTAAGATACGTATTTTTTTTTACTGATACTGTTAGATACTGAAGATTCTCGTTAGATAGATTCCATCAAGATTCGTCAATTGCGTTAAAATTGATCAATCTTTTATCCTGTAAATTTGATATAAGTAAAATAAATTAGGGGAACTAAGATTCTAACACCATAATCCTTACACTTCCCCCTTTCAAGTGACTCTAAATTTCCAATAATGAGTTTTAATTACATGTATAAGTGATATTATATAATCACTGTATTTACGATATATCTCTGTGGTTTCCGCCTGCAAAATTTAGGTATATGTATATCTTGTTTATATCGGTTCCGTATCCCAGCAATATTGACATACATGTAGACAATTTATCTCAAGCTTTTATCCTCGTCCACTAAATCAATCTCCCAAATTAAATCCCATAACCTAAAAAATTCCATATTTGTCCTGTTTTTTTCCCCATCAACTTGGCAATAAATAAATATTTATTTATTATTTCTATTTTAGTTCAAAAAATCAGGAATGTACCCCGAGGTCCCTTTGCAACGGTTACCTAATGTTGTGGGTGTAAACGGGGCGGGTTCAGGTCGGATTCGTGCCGTATCCGAACCCGAATCCGATAAGGAATTCGGCTTCAGACTTGAGTTTGGGTCGGAATTTCTTCTTTCTTGTCGGGTTCAAGTCGGATTTGAATTTTAAATAGCTGTTTTTAAGTTCCTCTGAGAGTTATTTTTTAAAGTGTATTTTAATTTTGTTAGATGCAAAATGAAAATATATATGCTAGGCTTTTAAATGATAATGATATGTTCAAGTTCTCATTTTTATAATTTTATCAATTTAAATACAATGAAGGGGTTGTTTGGATTTAAAGAAGTGGGCGGAAGTGAGGAAGTGAGAAATAGTTTTTTTTTCCTTCTTGGAAAATGAAAATTTGTGTGCATTTTTTTCGGTATTTGGTTGGTAGTTGAGAAGTGAAAGTGAAAAAATATATTGTGTTTTTCGATATTTGGTTAGTAATGTGAAAGTGATGTTGACAACAAAGTTGACTGTAAAATAATATTAAAATAAAAATTAATGATAAAAAATTGGACTGTAATTAGAATGCAAGTGAGATTTACATGACCACAAAATTAACTATTTGAACTATAACTTATTACAAATGAGATTTACATGATCAAAAAATTAACCGTAGCACTCTCGAAATGAGGAAATGGTTGTGCAAAAGAGAAAAGAGAAAAGAAAAAAAATGTTTTCCTATTTTTCTTTTTCGGTGTTTGGATGGATAGCAAAAGTGAAAAATGACACTTCTACACTTCCACACTTTCGTTCCCTTCCTTGAATCCAAACAGCCCCAAAATGTATGATGATAAGTATTATTTTATAACATTTTCTCTCTTTTCAGGTTTATTATCTTGTTTTGAGTTTGAAATGGTACCCGACCCGTTAAGACTTTCGGGTTCGGATCTAAAATAAATGATGGATTTTTGAGTTTTCGGGTTCCTCATTTACGGCCCTACTCTAAAGCCCAGACTAGGCTAGCCCCATTTTGTCTTTTTTCCATGGATTCGCTATTCATTTTGCCGGAGGGGCTTTTTCGTCATCCGGCGTCCCCCAATTACGTAAATGTACCTATTTGTACCCACTTTTAACGGCCGGATAAGGCATGAGGGGCCCAGCAGTGATGATGAGGTGAGCTTTTGGTGTCCATAGAAGCAGTACTTGGAAACAATTGCTCTTTATCGGTCCTGCCCTGACTCATGAGGAACCGTTGACTGAATTCTGTGAGGGGAGTTCCGAAACTGCCCCTTTTTGTACGTGCCACGTGTACCGTCCTTGTGCGCATGCGCATCACGTCTCTAAAAGGAAGGTGACTGGATCCCATGCACTGTGCTTCACCCACTTTGTTTCTCTTTTTCCATTTTTTCTTTCCATTTCTTTTTTCTGAATAAAGACCATAACTTATTTTTGAGCTTGAGGCATTTTGTAATCTAAACCCTCATTTATATTATTTTGATTTGCAAAACAAGTACAATGATGCATGTGGGAAATGTACACCGAAATTTCAAGTCGTTATCCATTAATAATACAGGAGAGTTAAGAAAAATATTTATAAAGGTTAAATCAATAACAAGAAGTTTTAAAATGGTCAGACACAAAATATGTACCAATATAGAAGAGTCTTATTTTATTAGTTTACAAGAGTACAGTCTCAGAAAAGTCAAAAAAATTCTTAAAACTTAAATATAAATTGAAAATATAATAATAGAATGCAAACTTTTAATATTAAAAGTGACTTTAGAGCTAACAATAACATTTTTACAATTAAATAAGTCATCAAAGAAAAGACCCCGATATAAGCAATTATTCAATATACGCCAGAACCACATGCAAACAAGATGTTTTTTCTTCTTGAAAAAGACAATTACAAAATATTTATGTTGTAGCATAGTTTTGTATTTGTATGTGAGTATAATTTTATATTTCACTTGTTTAAAAAAAAAAAAGAAATAGAAGCAATAATTTATTGTCACTAATCAATTAATCATATGATATGATTTCTAACACTCTAATTTTGCATATTGTGAGGTAACCCAAATTGTCACTAACTCAAATCTCTATTTCAAAGAGCTATAAAAGTCTAAAGTTTGCCGAGAGCTCTCCATTTATTTTAACTTTAATAAGTTAGCTCACTAGCAAATATAGAAGTCTAGATATTTATCTTAATCTCACTGGAGGTTACCACACCACCCCTTCATGTTTCCGGACAGATAAACTACTCCACCCAAATTGACACGCACTTCACAGGCCTCCCCACATCCTTATCCAGAAAGGTCTATTTTCTATTATTAAATTAAATAATAATTGAAACAAAAATAATCTGACATCCCTTTGTCTTTTCCAATTAAAACCCCCACTAACATCATTAGGGGCATTTTGTGCATTGGTAAAAAATTACTCTCTCCTCTCTCCGGAAATTAAGGAAAGGAGGCGCCGGAGTCAGGATTTTAAAGACGGAGAGTATAAAATAACAGAACAGATATATCAAAGTCTCTTAAAAAAATAGAACTTATTTTAGATAAGAGTGGAGGCACAAATTAAGAACCAAAAGCACTTTTTAGGGAGGGCCATGAACAAGTCATTTTGGAAATTTATACTGCTTGATGAGAGTATAATCAAAGTGATTTTGGAAATAATATTTAATCCTAATCCATAATCATTCCACTGAAAAAAGGCCTCAACTCTTCAGAGTCTCTTTTGTTAAATCAGAAACTTATTAAAAGTCTTGGGTTTGTTTTGATAAACACTTCATGTGTTTACTTTGGTCTAAGCATAAAATTAACTGAAGATTAGATTTTAAAATTCACAATAAAAATATAAAATATATTAAAAAAAAAAAATCTCTTTTCCATTATTTTATTAGTCTTCCAAAAAAAATCTCTGTGCATGCAAATATAGAAAAATAGTGCTATATGACACATATCATATAAATACTATTTTCTTCCGTCGTCGGAGCCAATTGTGGTAAGAACGCTGAACCCATATTCCGCAGATAATCAGGGGCATTCCGGGAACAAACTTCACTCTATAAATCCAAAACCCTGGGTCATACCAGGAACAACCCTTGCTCATTCTAATCCTCCAATTACGGTCATTCTGGGAATAAAAAACCATACCTCAACCAATCCCCCACACAGGGGCATTCCAGGAACGACACTTCCTCCTTGTTCCGTATAAAAACCCCAAGCCCCCCACTCAATTTCCAAAACAATCACGCCACCCCTCCCATCCCTTCCCAAAATACCCCTCTTCACTCTCTCTCCTTCACTTCAAATACTTCTCTCTCACTAGAAACCTCGAGCTCGGTTAGAGAGAGAGGCCGCGGAGGAGAGAGAGAAGTTTCAGTTTTTTTGATGGACTTACCGTATATCGACGACTTCCGGTGCCCGATCTCGCTGGAGATCATGACCGACCCGGTGATCTTACCCTCCGGTCACACCTTTGACCGCGCCTCCATCCAGCGGTGGCTCGACGGCGGTAACCTCACCTGCCCAGTGACCAACCTCCCCCTCCCCAATCCTCACCCCGCTTTGATCCCCAACCACGCCATCCGCCGCCTCATCCTCAGCTCCTCCGCTTCCGCCGCCGCCCCCAACAAATCCAAAAATCACCGCCCTGTCCCCGCCCACCTCTGGCGGCGGTGAATTCCCTAAACTACCCCTCTGACCCCCAGTCCCTCTCCTCCCTCCTCCGCTCCATCCAAAAATCTGCCGAATTCCGCCAAAGAGTCGCCGAATCCGCCGTCCCCAAAACCCTCCTCCGCCACGTGGCGGCAGGCCACCTCCCGGAGCTCCAGAAACTCGCGATTTACTCCCTCCTCTACCTCTCCCTCGACGGCGACGATGTCAAGGTCGGCCTCGTCGCTGAGGGCGCCGTTGACTACCTCGTCACCGCCGTTAAGTCTGAAGGCGCGGCGGCCTCGGCCGCCGCCACCGTGATCACCAGCCTCGCCACCGTAGACGTGAACAAGGTCACCATCGGGGCGCACCCCAGCGCCATCGCCAGCCTGGCGTCGATGCTTCTGGAGGGCTCAAGCAAGAGGGAGAAGAGAGAGGCGGCAACGGCGATTTACGAGCTCTGCAAGTTCCCGGAGAACCGGCGCCGGGTGGTTCAGGTCGGCGCGGTGCGGAGCCTGGTGAGGCTGGCGGGTTCGGGCTTGGATCGGGCCGTCGAGGTTTTGGGTCAGCTGGCCAAGATCAGAGAAGGGAGAGCGGAGATGGGGAGGATTCCAGAGTTTGCTAGGGTTTTGGTCGGGGTTTTGGAGCGCGGGACCCACAGAGGGGTGGAGAGCGCGCTCTCGGTGCTGAACTTGGTCTGCTCTGAGGACGAAAGGTTGGGACTCGAGGCCATTAGTGAAGGAATTTTGGGGATTTTGGAGAGGTTGAGCGATGAAGAGGGCGGGAAGATTGGGAAAAATGCGACCGGATTGTTGCAGAAGCTAATGAAAGAGGAATTGTGAAGTGTCAGAGAGTTTTTGTTCGAAAGAGGTAATGGATCTCTTCTCCTTTTTTCTATTTTGTTCTTGGTGAATTTTGCACAAAAAGGTGTTACCTTTTTATGTAGGTTTGTAAAATTTGGAATAACTGAGCCTTGTTCATATAGAAAGATTTAAACTTGTCCACCTCTTAGATGTTGGTGGTGTTTCGCGATCATGTAAATTTGACATAGAAATTGCTTAGCTTCCTCATTTATCTGTCGTGTACACTGTTTGAATTTCATTTTTGTTTAGTTTAGTTGGTTCTTACTGGTAGCTAAGCTTTATGTTAGTGGATGCTGAGTTTCTTCTATTGATCTTTCATGAAAATGCAGTGAAATATTGGAAGTTGGTTCAATGGGGGAGTTTAGATTGTTTTATAGGTTGTTAGTCATTAATTAATTTGGTTTAATGAAAAATGATTATTGGTAATCTTGTAGTGGAATGAGTTCTGATGGGTTTAGATTGAATTAGATGCTGGCATACTACTTGATTTGATATGTTCTTTTGTGCTTCATATTAATGCTAACTTGATTTATTATAGTTTTTGGCGATTGGCTTAATTGATTGCGGTTGAAACTTGTCGACTTTAGGTTTTGGTAGCAGTTCATGAAAATTGCAAATATGGGGTGCTTGAATAATGTGCATGTGTCTATATGATTTGGGTTTTATTCTTTCCTTCTATAAATTATTGGTAAACTTGCAATGGAATGATTTAGCTGTATTGAGATTAATTTAGGTGCTATTTTTGTACTTGATTCGGTATACAATTGTTTGTGCTGCATTTTAATGGTTTGATTTATTATAGCTTTGGGGTTGGTTTAATTGGTTGTGGTCGCGGTTGCAATGCACTTCTAAATTTAGTATCAACGAGTTTAATCTATGATATGTGGGGTTCTTCATGCTTTTACTGAAATTGTTCTTTTCCATTTTTGTATTATACATGTGTCTATCAGTGCCGGCTGATTCTTTGGACATTCAAGAACATAGCCATCTTTGTTCATTGAAAAAACATACGTAAGATGGAATGTCATTATGCCCCCTTTGGCTAAAATTATAAAATATTAATTGCTTCTTCAGTATCGTTCATTTAAGGTTCTTCTATCAACCAATACAGATATTCATCGGTAAGATGTATATATATGAAACAAACACATAGATAGTCATGTTCTCGTGTGTGGTGGTGAATTGCTGTGTTTGGAATATCGTGTACATATTCACATGCTATTTGGTCGACACTCTCACAAAATAGGTTGGAATTGATTAATGCTTGCTCATAGTTGTAAAAGGGAGGCAGGGATGGGCCATTGGGCCCTCCTTCCCCTTGAAAATTCTGCATTGTTTTTGGTTGGAAACTTAAAGAATGGGACCGAGAGAGATAAAGAGGGCAATGTGAAATGTGTTTGCATCGATGAATTTAGTTAGAGGTGGTATATTCAAATTCCTAAGAGAGGACTAGTAGAATGTATTTTCGACCTGACTTCGCTTAATTGTCAAAGACAAGGGGCATCTTGAGCTGCTTTGCTTAATGGTTTTTCTTTTCCCTGTTTTCATGATTGTTGACTGCTATGAAAACAAAGGCATCTTTTCCATCCAAATTTTTATAATTTGATCTAACCAAGATATGCTCGCGTAGATTGCTGCCTGTTTACTCCTTGAAAGTGCAATGTGTTATAAATATTAATTCGAAGAAAAAAAATTGAACTTTTCTTGCTGCCAGAAAAGCTGAAAAGTGTTTGATATTGGATTATATTGGTTGTGCTAGAATTTGCCTGTTGAGTTCTCTGTTAGTTTAAGATTGGCCTCAACTTGTTTGGAAATCTTTAAATAAGGACTGAGGCTATAGAAGATAAGGTGAATCCATTAGCATTTTGGCTGGGCTTTTTAAAGTATGGGAACAAGTGAGTCTGGGATGCTTTGATTATGTGATTTCTCCTTTTTCCCCCCAGCTTTCCTATCTCTTTTCCAGTTACTTCTTCAGACAGAAATGATGACTACACTTCAAGTTTGTACAATTGAAATTAAGCCATGTCTGTGAAGAACTGTTGCATGTTGATCTGTAGCTCAGTTGTGTAAATGTAAACTTACAGAAAACTTTAATTTGATGAAAGAAGCCAAATCGTCCGGTTTTTAGCTATTGCTTATGTGCTTGCGTATGACATTTACTAGATGCTATATTGTTGCCTGCCAACTGAACGGCGTCGACTGATTCTTCGAACCCTGATTAGTAATGTTATTACTCGACTGATTCTTCGAACCGTGATTAGTAGTGTTATTTTCATATAATCCATTAGGCTGTTGCCTATATAATTATTATGCCCAAATGCACAACCACCCTGTTTGTAGCAGCCAAGTTGTCATTTTAGTCTCTTTGAGCATTCACAGTTTTTGTCATTCTATGTCATCACAAATGCATTGAGTGTAGTCTGGAGGTTGGATGATCACTATGTAGATTTATCTGTAATAGAGTGGAGCGTTCTATGATAGCCTGAAAACTTTAACATTTCAAAAAAAAAAAAAAATTGCATTGTGTGTGTTTTGTGTTGCAAGGATTCAGTGGCGTGAATTCTTAACCAAGAATAGACGATATTTAAGACGGTCTAATATAATCTAGCCCCTCCTCGGAAAGTTTATCTTTCTTTCTTTTGTTGCGCCGTGCATGTTGTGTGCGTGCGTGCGTGCATTTTTAGGGTTCTACTTTTCTGCCATTAACTAATAGACATAATCTTTCTATTGAAGATAGCAGTACAAAGCCTCTTTGCTTCACTATAGAAAGAAGCTTTGTTTTAGGGTTTCAATGCACTTTACTCTTTGCTTACTGCGCACAACTCAGACATTTCAGTTGAAGCCAGATAGTATCACAGGTGCGTTGGAGGGCAACAGGTACGTGCACCATCTCAATAACAAAATATTTTAACGTACCATAGATGTATATGTTTAGTTTTTGCATATGTAGAGGTTTCTCTTACTTCTATCAAGTTTGAACAATAACAGAGGGTTTTGAGAAACGATTTTGCTCTGTTAATTTTGGTTTTTGCTCATTGATGTTTTTTGTTTCATAACACCTGCATTCTTGTAGATTATGTTGCTTACAGGTGTGATCGTTTTGATTGTATATTGAAGTGCCGAAGCTTAAAACACTCGTGTATATCGTGTTTTGTAAGTTGTAACATTTCATAGCTTTTAAAGCGTACCATGGTGTTGGTGTTGGTGTAGAAAGTGTGGTAACTGTAACATTTATGATTGTATCTCTCTATATATGCGCGGTTTGATTGATGATTGTATCTCTCTATTATAAGAGAGTCAATCTCGCATTGATATATGGATAGGATGTGAAAAAAAGTCCAAAGACTTTACAGATTTGTAATCTTCAAACCCGACGTATGAACCGAAACGGTGTGGGGTTCGGTTCTCCCTTGTTGGTGAACATTATGCCCTTGTGTGGTGCCCACTGAATTATTCTCAATTCCATGTTTGTTAGTTTTCCTACTTCGATCCAGGTACTTTTTAAAGAAGCCCCTTTGTGGAAAAGGGCATTGAAATCATGTGGTTTCCTTGTGTTTTGTGTGATTCATGTGTTGCAAAAGTGTTTTTTTGTTTGGGGTAGGTTTTGATCCATCTTGATTTAGATCGTCAACTGTTTCTAGAGTTTGGCAGATCTGAATGATTGATTTTGTCAAAAGCCGGATTTGATGCCAAACTTGGTTTTAAAGTAACTCGATGTTGAATGTTGCCCGTTTCTTTATAAGTAGTTGGTCTCGAGTTTGATTCACAAAATTCATAACGCTATGCGTATATAAATGTTAGAAACATGAAACAGAGAGAGAGAGAGAGAGTGAGTGTGTGTGTGTGTTTGATTGAGATTATTTCAGTTCACTGTCAAGTGATTGATTTGAACTTTGAGAATGAGCTGTTTGTATTGTGTTTCCCCCATTTTTTACAGAATAGAAAGATAAAAAAATAAAAAATTATTGTTTGTTAGCAGGAAAAGAAAAGGAAAAAAATGGAAAAAGTTTTGTGGCCTAATTCACCCGAGTACTTAAGTCCGTGGAGTGTTTTCTCACCCGATGCCCTAAAGCGACCGGTTGGGAGCCCCCTTCTGATTTTGGAGTGGGCCTCTCTCTGCTTGCTCTTAGTCCTCAATAAGACTGGGCTGGGAATGGACCGGGTCCATGTCTATAGAGACTAGCCCACATATTAAAGATTTCGTCCAGAATGATTCAGCCCGATCCAGAGTTTGAGGCCTATGACTAATTAGATTTAAGTGTTATTTATTGATGTAACTGGGCTCCTGTTTATTCTTCGAGTCTTGCAGATTATAGCAAAAAATTCAGCCATGGAGCTTCTTTTTCTTCTTTTTTTTCTCTTTTATGTCTCTTCCAGGGATTCATGTAGGGAGGGTCTAGGCCGCCCTGTGGGGCCCCAAATTCGGCCCAAAAACAGCCCGGCTCCGGCCCCGGCCCGGTTAAAAATTAGTAGAGCTTCGGGCTTTGTTTTAGGCGATTTTATTTTAGGGCCGGGTCGGGCCCTGCACGAGGCCTGACCCTAACCTCCACCCCAGCCCTGACCCTCAAGGAGGCTTGTTTAGGTCCTAATTATAATTCCAAATCTAACATTAAATATACTCATGTTTGATTAATATTACTATTACACTATAAATTAATAATATCTTATAATTTTTCAAAATTTTAAATTAAAGATAAAAACTCTTAATCATAAGAAATATAAGGTTCGAGACATATAAGCAAGAAAAAATATGAATATTTTCTATTTTTCTTTAATTTTTAAATAACATTTTGGCTCAAATGAAGCCCCAGGGGTCCGCCCTAAAGGCCCCTGGAGCGGGGGCCAGGGCTAATTGAATTAGGGCCTACTGCTAGAGTTAGGGTCAGATTTAAGACCCGAGGTATTTTAGGGTTGAAGCCTAACTTAGGTCCGGTTTGACCAGCCCATTATCACCTCAACATTACATTTATGGGAGATCCTATGACATGGGTTATGACCTAATTTTAGGGAGGAAAAAATAAGAGAGTAAACACCAGGGGCGGATCCCATTAGTTGGCTGGGTCAGGTTACTACCCGGCCCATTCTTTTATATATTGTCTTAAACTCTTTTTATTTTTGATTCTTTTTCATATATTGTCTTAGACCTCCTTCTACTTTGATTTTCTTTTGACAAATTTATTCCCGCTTCGGCCCCTGATTTAGTGGAAAATATTATTTTATTCTTTTAGCAAATTCATATAATTCATGAGCATATGTTATAAAAAATTGCAGCCCATCTCAAAAAATTTTTTTGGTTCCGCCCCTGGTAAGCACGCGTGACTTCACAATCCCGTGGAATGCGAACCTCAAAGCTTAAGACAAACAAGCAGCATCAGAGTTTAAGGTAAGCCCCGATCCTGGCCCTACGACTAAAAGCAAAGCCCGGCCCGGTCCAATTTACCGTACGTTTGCATACGTATGTATGTATGTATGCATGCATGCATGTACAAACATTACTCACTGCTTTAATACTTCTATGTAGACCTGTCAACGGGTCGGGTTCGGGTCGGGTCCGGGTGGTACCAGACCCGGACCCGATTACTATAGGATGTACCATACCCGACCCGTTTACTCGCGGGTATAGAACCTAGGTTCCCATACCCGGACCCGTGGGTTCGCGGGTCTGGACCCGTTTACCCGGACCCGTGGATTATGGTGTTTCCTATCTGTAAGTTATGAGAAGTCATGGCTATCACACAAAAATATTTGACAAGTGGCATTTGGAGAAAACAATGCATACCCTAGTTATTCTTCCCCATTACTAATCCAGTTGGCAAACATTAATTAGCTGACATGAGCTATATATGGTGTTTCCTATCTATATAGTGTTCCCATTTACTAATCGGGTAAACGGGCAAACGGGTATGGTCCATGTAAAATCATACCCGACCCATTTACCAATCGGGTAAACGGGCAAACGGGTATTCGGGTTCGGGTCCAGAACTGAGTTTCCCATACCCGTCTAAACGGGTCGGGTCCGGGTCCAGACCCGACCCGTTGACAGGCCTACTTCTATGACAGTCGTTTATGTTGAGTTACCTACATTTTTCTTGTGTTTGCCATCGTTACTAACAATTTGGATGCATCCCTCAGCTTGAGGCCAAGTCCAAATGCAAAGCTACAAAAGTATAGCAGTTTCCTTTCAGAACTGGCCAGTCACTTATCATGTGAAAAATAAAAGGAAGTATTCTTAATTTAAAAAAAAAGTACAAATAATGTGATTGTTTGCAACTATAGGACACGTCCATTTTAATAAAAATATGTCACCAAAAGGATTGGAATCCAAAGAAAGAGACAGAGGGAATGAGGCCAGCAATGATCTTATTCTCCACAGCTTCTTGGAAAGTGACTTGCAAGCTCCCTCTCTGGATTGATTGATTGATTGATTTCCTTAACAATTTCTTGCTGTCTCCTTGCACACTCCTTTCCCTTTCTCTATAATAACTTGAGGCATAAGTTCTTTTAAAAAAAAAAAAAAAAAAAACTTGAGGCATAAGAATTATATTTATTCACTTGTGACAAAATTAGATGACCAGTGCTTGGTGATTTCCTCTATATTTATCATAACCACTGAAGGGATTATGAAAAGGGCAAGATGCAGCTATCTTCCACATTACTCATGGTTTGAAATTTAATTGAAATTTCGGTTGTGTTGTAAAACTCCAAGAATATAACACCAAAGCAGAGAATTTTAGAGACAGAGTAGAAGTAGGAATTCTTATTGATTTCTGAATTTGTGTACATTGAAATGAATCAGGAAGGGCCTATTTATAGGAAAACCTTGGGGGCACTATGCAGTCGCTTGCGTCATCGCTTACATCAGCGCATAGTAAACTTATTAATGGTGCATAGTAACGTTAGGTGGTGGAGTTGACGGGGTGGACAGACATGTGGACTTTTCTTAACACTCCCCCTTGGCTGTCCACCATACATGATGTCTCATTAAAAATCTTGCTAGGAAAACCCAGTGGGACAAAACCATAGCGAAGGGAAAAAGAGTACATCATCTCTGTATACGTGTTTTATGCTGCCTCGTTAAAAACCTTACCAGGAAAACCCTGTGGGACAAAACCATAGTAAGGGAAAAAGAGTGCAGCCACGTAAGCTCCCCCTCAAGTTGACATAAGTAGTTCTTCTTCATAAGTCTCGCTTATGACGCATCCCAATATCATGAATAAGCTTTCTGAAAGTTGTAGGGGGAAGCGCCTTTGTAAAGAGATCTGCCACATTATCACTTGATCGGATATACTGAATATTAATTTTCTTATCCTTTTCAAGCTCTTGGCTGAATGAGAAGAACTTCGGGGGTATATGCTTGGTACGGTCGCTTTTGATAAATCCTTCCTTCATTTGAGCGACACATGCAGCATTGTCTTCAAACAGTACTGTTGGATCTCTGTTGACTGGTAATCCACAAGTTTCTTGGATGTGTTGAGTTACAGACCTTAGCCATACACATTCTCGACTTGCTTCATGGAGTGCTATGACTTCAGCATGATTAGAAGAAGTGGCAATAAGTGTCTGCTTTTGTGAACGCCAAGAGATCGCTGCACCTCCACATGTGAATACATATCCTGTTTGAGACTTGGCTTTATGTGGATCTGATAAATAACCTGCATCTGCATAACCAGTTATTTCTTGTTTTGATCCTCTGGAATAAAACAAACCAAAGTTAGTTGTTCCTCGAAGATAACGAAATACATGTTTAATACCATTCCAATGTCTCCGTGTAGGAGATAAGCTAAATCTTGCTAATAAGTTAGTAGCAAATGCTATATCTGGTCGGGTACAATTAGCCAGATACATAAGAGCTCCAATTGCACTTAGGTATGGTACTTCAGGACCAAGAACCTCTTCATTATCTTCGCGAGGGCGAAATGGATATTTTTCCACATTCAATGATCTAACAACCATTGGAGTGCTCAAAGGGTTTGCTTTATCCATGTTAAAGCGTTTTAAGACATTTTCAGTATAATTTGATTGATGCAAAAGTATTCCACTTTGAAAGTGCTCAATCTGTAAACCAATACAATATTTGGTTTTTCCAAGGTCTTTCATTTCAAATTCATTCTTTAAATATATCATTGCTTCTAGGATCTCTTTGTGAGTCCCAATAATATTTAAATCATCAACATATACAGCAATGATAATGAATCCGGATGTTGTTTTCTTTATAAAAACACATGGGCATATAGGATTATTTACATATCCTTCTTTTAATAAATACTCGCTTAAGCGATTATACCACATGCGCCCTGATTGTTTTAACCCATATAATGATCTTTGTAATTTGATCGAATATAATTCTTTGGGTTTTGAACTTAATGCTTCAGGCATTTTAAATCCTTCAGGGATTTTCATATAAATATCGCTATCAAGCGATCCATATAAATAAGCTGTAACAACATCCATAAGACGCATTTCTAAATTTTTAGAAACTGCTAGGCTGATTAAATATCTAAACGTAATTGCATCCATTACTGGAGAATACGTTTCTTCATAATCAATTCCAGGTCTTTGCGAAAAACCTTGAGCAACAAGTCGAGCTTTATATCTTACAATCTCGTTTTTCTCATTGCGTTTTCGTACAAAAACCCATTTGTATCCTACTGGCCTCACGGCTTCAGGCGTGAGGATAATAAGCCCAAATACTTTGCGCTTATTAAGCGAACTCAATTCAGCCTATATAGCGTCTTTTCACTTTGTCCAATCAGGTCTATTTTGACATTCAGTGACGGATCTTGGTTCAGGATCCTCACTTCCGTTAACAATATCACATGCTACGGAATAGGAAAATATTTTATCTATATTTTCCATCTTATTGCGATTCCATAATCCTCCTGTATTGACATAATCAATAGAGATTTCATGATTTTCTATATCTTCAGGATTTTCATCTCTTGATTTGTCTTATTTTGTGTTTCTTCTGGAACACATTCTTGTATATTGGGTTTATTTTGTGTTTCTTCTGGAACACATTCTTGCAAATTGGGGTCATCGTGCTTATCTGCTCCTTTTCTTTTTCGAGGATTTTTATCTTTGGAACCGATTGGTCTACCACGCTTCAGGCGTGTCTTAGACTCATGAGTGACTTCATTCTCGGGCTGTCCTTTTGGATTTCAATCCGAGCAGAAGCATTTACAGCTGGTATATATGATTTAGTCACTCTCTTTGTATCAGTGAACGCATCTGGCAATTGATTTGCTATTTCTTGTAAATGCATAATCTTTTGCACTTCTGTCTCACATTGTCTTGTGTGAGGATCAAGATGCAATAAGGATGGTTCACTCCATGTAATCTCCTTCTCCAGCTGTTTCTTTTCTCTCCCTAATGCTGGGAAAATTGCCTCATTGAAGTGGCAATCGGCAAATCGAGCCGTAAAAACATCACCGGTTTTAGGCTCAAGATATCTTATAATAGAAGGAGATTCGTAACCGACATATATTCCCAGTCTTCTTTGAGGACCCATCTTTGTACGTTATGGTGGAGAAATTGGTACATATACCGCACAACCAAAAATTCTAAGATGGGAAATATTTGGTTCTTGACCAAATGCTAATTGTAGAGGGGAGTACTCATGATATGCACTTGGTCTGATGCGAATTAATGCTGCAGCATGTAAAACTGCATGACCCCATACAGAAATAGGAAGCTTTGTTCTCATTATTAATGGTCTAGCAATAAGTTGGAGGCGCTTAATCAGTGACTCAGCCAAACCATTTTGTGTATGTACATGGGCAACAGGATGTTCAACAACTATTCCAATCGACATACAATAATCATTAAAAGTCTGAGACGTGAACTCACCAGCATTGTCAAGTCTAACTCTCTTGATTGTATAATCAGGAAATTGTGCCCTTAATCTAATAATCTGAGCAAGAAATCTCGCAAATGCCACATTGCGAGTTGACAATAAACAAACGTGTGACCATCTACTAGAGGCATCTATTAATACCATAAAATATCTAAATGGTCCACACAATGGGTGTATAGGCCCACAGATATCATCTTGGATACGTTCAAGAAATGTAAGTGATTCTGTTTTTATTTTAGCTGGTGATGGCCTTGTGATTAATTTTCCTAGAGAACAAGCCTCACATGGAATTTTACTAACTTGAAGGATCTTCTGGCCCTTTAATGTATGTCCATGTGAATTCTCAATAATTCTTCGCATCATCATTGAACCAGGATGACCTAAACGATCATGCCACAGAGTTACTGTCTCTGTATCTTCTTTAACTACCATATGTGATTCTATCACATTTATATATGTGTAATGCAATCCTGAGGAAAGCTTTGATAGTTTTTCTAGTATGCACTTCTTTCCTGATACATAAGTAGTAAGATATATATACTTCATATTTTCTTCAGTTGCAGACTGAGTATTATATCCATGAAGATATATATCATTAAAACTCAACAAATTTCTTTTGGATTTTGGTGAGAACAAAGCATCTTTTATGAAAAACTTTGTTCCATTTGGCAATATAAAGCTGGCTTTACCAGTCCCTTCAATCAAGTCTACAGGACCTGATATTGTATTGATGATTGCCTTTGTTGGTTTTAATTCAGAGAAGTACCTTTTATGTTTAAGAATAGTATGTGTTGTACCGCTATCCGGTATGCAAATCTCTCCACTTTTGGTCTTGACTTCATCATTAGAATAATCCATATCAAGCTTCATGCAAAATAAACAATTTGGTAAGAATAAAATTTGAAACATATTATTATAAGGGAAATATTTCATTCAAAGATAAATGTGAAAATTACAAATAACAAAATATGATAATACATAACCATATGTCTAATTATCACCAGTATCATGATGGATTGGAAGATCAACAAAATCATCAGTAAAATCTGAAGCATCAAGATGAGTTGAATCATCCATAGGATCATCATGTTCAGTGAAATTTACTTCTTTCTCTTTTCTTTTTAAGGATGCTTTGTAAAGCTTGCAAAGGTGCTCCGGTGTTCGGCACACTCTAGACCAGTGTCCTTTGGAGTCACATTTATAACAGGAATCTTCAGGATTCCGAAGAGAACTTTCACGAACATCTTTTCCTTTTTCATGTCTTTCTACATGATGCTTCTTGTGGATCGCGTTATTCTGTGAAGGGTTGTAAAAACCACTTCGACCGCGTCCACGGCCGCGTCCACGGCCACGACCACGACCACGTCCACGGCCGCGTCCATAATTATATCCTCGTCCATAATTTTTAGAAAATGCAGCATTTGCTTCTGGAAATGCTGCTGAACCAGTGGGACGAGACTGATGATTTTTGATCAAAAGTTCACTATTTTTCTCTGCCACAAGAAGAGATGAAATTAGTTCAGAATATTTCTTAAAGCCACGCAACCTATATTGTTGTTGCAGTGTTATATTAGATGCATGAAATGTGGAGTAAGTCTTCTCCAACATTTCTTCATCTGTGATATCTACCCCACATAATTTCAACTGGGATACTATTCTGAACATTGCAGAGTTGTAGTCGCTAACTTTCTTAAAATCTTGGAAGCGCAAAGCATTCCATTCATCACGGGTGGCAGGGAGTATAACTTCCTTTTGGTGATCAAATCTTTCTTTGAGATTTTTCCATAAGACACCTGGGTCTCTTACAGTGAGATATTCACATTTTAAACTTTCATCAAGATGTCTGCGGATAAAGATTGTCGCCTTTGCCTTATCTTGCAATGTCGTAGAGTTTATTTCTTTAATGGTTTCAGTGAGACCCATTGATTCAAGATGCATCTCAATATCAATAACCCACGACATATAATTAGGGGTGCCACCGATACGGATTATCCGCGGATATCCGCATCCGAATCCGCCTCCAATCCGGATACGGATATCATTTTTTCACATCCGTCAATATCCGTATCCGTATCCGTATCCGAAAGGTAGGTGCGGATACGGATATGGTAAAAGTAATATCTTATTCGTATCCGATCCGATATCCGAATGTTGTGTGCTTCATAATGATATCGCTATGGAGAAGATTATTCTTCAATGGAATAAGGTATTAAATTTTGATATTTTGAGTGGTGAACGAGTAATAGTGAAAAGTATTCGATTCTTGCAAGAGCACCACATGATATTTTGAGTATTTCGACATCAACCATGTCATCCGAATCGGCATTTAGCACCGGAGGACGTGTAATCTATTGTTATAGAAGTCAAATGACAATGAATACGATGAATGTATTGATATGTACACAATAATATCATAGTATGTATCACATTTAATATTGTAGTAGATGAGATAAAAAGTAATATAAGTATTTATGTTTAATTTATCTTTAACCATATCCATTTTTAACATATCCGATTAGTATCCGCATCCGATCCGCTAATATCCGATTTATATCTGATATCCGATTTTGGCGGATACGGATATCATTTTTTCACATCCGCCAATATCCGTATCCGTATCCGTATCCGAAGGTTAGGTGCGGATATGGATATGGTAAAAGTAATATCCGATCCGTATCCGATCCGATGGCACCCCTACATATAATTCCTTCCCGTGATATCAAGTGGAATGAACTCAAGCTTTGCAAAGTTTGACATGGTGATAACTATAACAAAATATAAAAATAATTAGAATCACAACATTTTTTATTTCTCAAAGAAAACTTGCATGTCAACCATAATAGCTACAAGTAGAAGAGGAAAAGTGAACATTAAAATAAAAAAATACGGGTACAATTCACTTGGATCCATGTCTCCAAGAAAAACGATAGAAGTGTTGATGATGATGACGGCAATAAGAAACATCAAAGCTGGACTAAGCATCTTGTGAAAAACTCGAACGCAAAGCTTCTAGAGATGAAAATTTTGAGAATGAAGAGAGATTGAGGAGTGAGTTATGTGGTTTAGAATTCACCAATTTATAGGATGAAAAATAGCCGTTTATAGCCGTTGGGGTTTTAGCCGTTTGGGGATATAGCCGTTGGGGGTTTATAGCCGTTGGGTTTATAGCCGTTGGGGGGAGAGAGAAAAATAATTTAGATTTTATATAATTAAATATTGTAATTAAGGAAATGGTAAAATAAATGCATTGTACTATATATATTTACGAGCTATAATATATGCACGCCACTCTACTTGGTGGGTGTTTTGCGGGCATAATTAATAAAGCAGTAATTATTGAAATAAATATTGGCACACCACGCTACTCGGTAAACCTTTCAGTGGGTGTTTGTCCAGATATAATAGTAGAATAATAAAATATATAATGTTAGAAGCTTGGGGTTTAATCCACGCAAGCATCAAGTTAGATGTTTGTAAAGATAGCATAATCACATCACTTTACTATAAATAGGTGGCAGAGCCTCCTTTCATTATAGTAATGATGTTATATGAATATAATTAGTATAATAATTCAGTTTTCGTAATCACATCACATTTCTATAAATAGGTGGCAGAGCCTCCTTTTATTATAGTAGTGGTGTTATACGAATATCATAAGTATAGTAACTTGCCAATTTTACCTTGAGATTGTAGAGGTAGAAGCTGGGACTTGTGATAGAACTCTTCCTTGAGCAGTGGAAGCAGAGGCTCGTGACAAGTTTTACCTTAAGCTAATGGAGGCAGAAATTTGACGTGGTAGGCTTTTTCCCTGAGCTGACGGAGGTAGAGGCTGGGGACAGACTAGAGTGATCGTGCTGATAACGTGTTGTAAAACTCCAAGAATATAATACCAAAGTAGAGAATTTTAGAGACAGAGTAGAAGTAGGAATTCTTATTGATTTCTGAATTTGTGTACATTGAAATGAATCAGGAAGGGCCTATTTATAGGAAAACCTTGGGGGCACTATGCAGTCGCTTGCGTCATCGCTTACATCAACGCATAGTAAACTTATTAATGGTGCATAGTAACGTTAGGTGGTGGAGTTGACGGGGTGGACAGACATGTGGACTTTTCTTAACAGTTGGGGGTTTATAGCCGTTGGGTTTATAGCCGTTGGGGGGAGAGAGAAAAATAATTTAGATTTTATATAATTAAATATTGTAATTAAGGAAATGGTAAAATAAATGCATTGTACTATATATATTTACGAGCTATAATATATGCACGCCACTCTACTTGGTGGGTGTTTTGCGGGCATAATTAATAAAGCAGTAATTATTGAAATAAATATTGGCACACCACGCTACTCGGTAAACCTTTCAGTGGGTGTTTTTCCAGATATAATAGTAGAATAATAAAATATATAATGTTAGAAGCTTGGGGTTTAATCCACGCAAGCATCAAGTTAGATGTTAGTAAAGATAGCATAATCACATCACTTTACTATAAATAGGTGGCAGAGCCTCCTTTCATTATAGTAATGATGTTATATGAATATAATTAGTATAATAATTCAGTTTTCGTAATCACATCACATTTCTATAAATAGGTGGCAGAGCCTCCTTTTATTATAGTAGTGGTGTTATACGAATATCATAAGTATAGTAACTTGCCAATTTTACCTTGAGATTGTAGAGGTAGAAGCTGGGACTTGTGATAGGACTCTTCCTGAGCAGTGGAAGCAGAGGCTCGTGACAAGTTTTACCTTAAGCTAATGGAGGCAGAAATTTGACGTGGTAGGCTTTTTCCCTGAGCTGACGGAGGTAGAGGCTGGGGACAGACTAGAGTGATCGTGCTGATAACGTGTTGTAAAACTCCAAGAATATAACACCAAAGCAGAGAATTTTAGAGACAGAGTAGAAGTAGGAATTCTTATTGATTTCTGAATTTGTGTACATTGAAATGAATCAGGAAGGGCCTATTTATAGGAAAACCTTGGGGGCACTATGCAGTCGCTTCCGTCATCGCTTACATCAGCGCATAGTAAACTTATTAATGGTGTATAGTAACGTTAGGTGGTGGAGTTGACGGGGTGGACAGACATGTGGACTTTTCTTAACAGGTTGTAATTTTTATTTATTACTCTCTTTTCTCTTTTCGGTCACGAATTTTGGTGGAAGTGAGGAAGTCAGAAACTAAGGCACTAGAAATAGTTTTTTTTGGAACTTTAGAATTGGTTAGTGAGTTTTCTAATGTTTGGACTTTGTTGGGCAGTGCGGTTTGGAAAATGTTATGTATTTCCGGTGTTTGGATGGTAATGTGAAAGTGAAAGTGAAGAGATTGACCATAAAGTTGACCGCAAAATAATATTAAAATAAAAATTAATTAAAATATAAAAATTAGATTGTAATTAGAATGCAAGTGAGATTTACATGATCACAAAATTAACTGTTTGAGTTATAACTTATTACAAATGAGATTTACATAACCACAAAATTAACTGTAACACCCTGGAAGTGAGGAAGTGATTGTGTAAAAAGGAAAAGAGAAAAAGAAAAGAGATTTTCTCATTTTTCTTTTTCGGTGTTTGGGTAGATAAGGAAGTGAGCAATTTTACTTCCCTGCTTCCTTACTTCCACCCACTTTCTTACAACCAAACACGCCCAGAAGTGGTAACTATGTTTTAATTTGAGATTTTTTATTTTCTGATCTCATTTTAATCACTGAATCAGGTGTCAATGACATAATTTGAAGGTTGATATAAACAAATGTATAATTCATGTGAAATAAATTTATCCGATTGTTTAATATAAAGTATATTATTGTTAAATCTAAAGAGCAAGACTCGAGACATCTTCTAATTCAAACGAAGAGAAGCTATCTTCTAATTCAAACGAAACACAAGCTGGTCCGACAAAAGAAAAATTACTTTGAATCTTTAAGAGATACAAATTCAAGTCAAGATGACACATGCTCGGATATGTAGATCTAGGAGACCATGTATCACACTTCTGTTGGTCCCTCGTTCTGGCTAGACTATAGACCGTTCCGTTAAGAGTTTCGCTCTCCATCAATTTTCACTTCGACACCCCTATTTAAATATATGTCCGATCACCGTGACCTTTGATTACATAGTGCAGTTGTTAACTAGTGAAAAAAAATCACAATTTTATTCAGAACTAAAAATAGAGAACCTTTCAGACGAGAGGATTTTGAATTATTGATAGAGACATCGGTTATCAACAACTGCACAATCAAGTAATTTATTTGTGGGCCCTGCTTGGGTCTAAAAAATTTGGTTGAAAAAGCACTCTTACTGGACCCCACAAGAGTGAACTCTAAAATCATGTTTGTTTGTATTTTTTTTTTTATAGAGTGGGGAATAGGATGTGGGCCCTATCAAAATCGAGCTCGGGCTCAGCTACAGTAGAGCTTCTCGTTTCCTCTCGCTTGTGAGTGAAAATTCAGTTAAAGAATTAATAATTTTACTGTAACTCATCGCTTTTTTTAAGCCCGCCACAAATTTTTTTTCCAAAAATTTTTCTTCCATGCAGGCCCTTTGAGAGCCCGAAGATTTTAAGAATTATTCATCTTATTAATACTAATAATAATAAAAAAAACAGAAGTTTCCATCAAAATCACATCAAAGTTGGACCCCCATCAAAATGGCTGACCTCTTCCAACTTGACCACAAACTAGAACCTGTTTGAAACCTTGACTCCATCTATATTAGTCACAAGCAGCCCAAAAATTTTATATTTTTAATTTCCATCTACCCTTAATTGTCAACTTAATCTATTTTCATTGAGTCAAATCAAATTGAACAGCAAATTAGACCTCTTCAGTCTCAAAGTTCAAACCAAGCAAGTTCTTAGCATTTCCCTCTCTGTTCATCAAAAGCAGTGAATTGGTCGACTCAAAAGACAAGTTTACCCCTCAGGGCACTGACACCGGTTCACTTTCTCCCGTGTAGTATAGGGGTATTTTGGGGAACAACCGGTCAACTGAATCCAATGTGACACCGTGGGAAAAACGAGGCCGGCAGCTGCCCTGGGTCTCTTCCCAAAATACCCACTTTTTTTTTTTTTTTTTTGCCTTCTCCCGTTCATCTGCTCGTTTAGAAACTTCTCTGTATCTCACTATTTATGATTAGTTCTCATGGAAATGACAATTTTAGCCTTTACCCGTGGGGGGTCGGTTCATATTTACAATTAGTAACTTGTAAATCCGTAAGTGTAATTTTTTAACGCTATACTTGCATTAATTTTATGAAACTCGACAACATTATAAAACTTGATAACTTTTTTATATAGTAAAATGTTTAATTAGTTTAATATATATATTGTTAGTTGACAACTCAAAACTTTTAACTTTTAAGTTAAGTATTCTTTTAATATGATATCAGAACATTATGTTTTAAGAGATTCTAAGCTCAAACATTGTTTAGAAATATATTTATTTATTATCATTTGTGTTTCAAAATAGATGTTTTTCTTGTTAAGTGCTCAATTAACATGGTATATATTGTTATCTCACAATCTAAAAATATCCATAAGCTTTGACAGGAGAAGAATTAAGTATCAAGAGGGGAAAAAATTTTCTTTAATAAAGACAGCAGGGGCATTTTCGACCATATCACTCATTTCTTCCCAAAATACCCAGCTGTTATTGATTGGGTACTCTCTGTTGCAACTTCTTCGAAGGCCCCATCCCTCTTCCTCCTCTCCTTCCTCCCCCAACCGAATCCTCAACTCTGTCATCCCTCCCTCCCACCCTATTTATTCGCATTTCCCCCACCCCCATCCTTCCCAAAACACCGACCTTTTTTTCCTTCTTCCCAAAATACCAACTTTTTTTCCTCCTTCCTCCTCTGTTTCAATTCCAATGGCTAACAACATCAGACCCATCGAGTTCGAGGACTTTTTGCCCACGATGGCAGAGAAGCTCGGGGAAGAGGGCCTCATGGCTGAGCTCTGCAATGGGTTCAGGCTGCTGATGGACCCGGGCTCGGGCCTGATCACGTTCGAGAGCCTGAAGAGGAACTCGGCCGTGCTGGGCCTTGATGGGCTGAGCGACGAGGAGCTGCGCGGGATGGTGAGAGAAGGGGACATGGACGGCGACGGAGGTCTCAGCGAGATGGAGTTTTGTGTGCTGATGGTGAGATTGAGCCCCGAGTTGATGGATGAGGCCTTGCATCAAGTCTTCTCATAATCAATTCTGTAATTTTCATTTTTTTTTTCTCTCTTTTTTTCTTGTCTTTTTTTTCCTTCTTGTTTTTTTTGTTTTATGGGATGTTAATGAAAATATGAGGTTTTATTAATGGCGCATTGTGAGTGTTTAACGAGAATTAAGCATAGCAAACAAATGACAGAGAAAACCTTCCATCAAACCATTTAAAATAAATAAACATTAATTATTATATTAGAGAAAATTTACAAAATGCAACAAGTTTCACGGCTTTTTTATGAATTACCATAAAAATTGAATATTTTTTTTTTCATGTTACCATCTCGAACTGTCAAATTCGTACAACACGTGACAGAAATCAGATTATCTCCGACCTCGTAATTAAGCGAAGAGGAGGTAGTGATGGTGGAAGAGGAGGAAGGCTTGCCGTTCAAATTCGTTCGATCACTGCAGTATTCAAATCCTGATGGCTAGTGCTGTTCTAAGGACACCCACAACGTTTCCAGGATTTTTTTTCCCATGATTTTCTCCAAATATTTCTCTTGCCTGACAAACGTTCTGCATTGTTTTTAAGGCAATTTTCCGGCCAAAAGTCAGAAAAGAACATATAAAACCGAGCACAACTCTACTAGATTTAGATTTTTGAAGAAATATACGAGAGTTTCTTTCTTGCCAAATCAACCAGAATATAGCCATAACATTCAAGTCCAATTCTATTCTAGTCTGACTGAGAAACCCACCACTCTGGGCCTCCAGTTTGTCCACAAATCTGTAACCTCATCAAGGTATACTTTGAATTCTGAGTTCTGAAAAGGACAGTTGAGGAAACAGATGAACAATAGGCTCATCTTGAGAATCACAAAGTTTACAGGTCAACTTATGATGAATACCTTTGTGAAGCAACGCATCAGAAGATGCCAACCACATTAATATTCTGACTTTTGAAGGAGCAGGCTGCCCAAATGCAATCTAACTGAGACTTTAACACCACTAAAGTTCATAAAAAGCTTAGAAGGATTTGACAACAAATTGCAACCAAATTTTCTCACATGACTTTCCCCAAACTCAACTTGACTAATGATGTTCATCATTCTGTAGTACTTGTCTACCAGATTCTCATTTATGTTACTATTCTTATACTGCTAAAGGTGAGCAAATTCATATGCCAATTTAATCTGTGTGTACCATTTGTGCAATCAAGGGTCTGTTTGGTTGTCGTAACTGACTGTAATTCGTAGTTGTAATTGGTAAAGTCTTTTACAATTGTAAATGAGTTACATGTATGTAAATTTTAATGTGTTTGATTGGTAATATAAAATTGTAAAGTGGGAAAGTGTATTGTACTTTACGGTGTTTGGTTGTCGTAATGTATAAGTCGTAAGTGAAAAAGTTGACCACAAAATTAACTATTTGGTGATTTTAAAAGTTTTAATACTGCAAATAAATATTAAAAAAATTAAATATTAAAATTTTTTAATATTAATATAAAAAAATATTACAAATTTGTATGACCACAAAATTAACTGTAACTGGGCTGTAAGTGAGTGGTAAGTGGGTTGCAAGTGAGTGTTAGTTGAGTTACGTAAGTCTTTTACGAATTACGGTCCAAACAAACGCCGTAGTTGTAACTGGGTAGTAAGTCATTTACGAATTACGGAGTTTTACGCGAAACAAACTGCCCCCAAAACGAAGTATTCACCCCATTCCTAGTTTTTGTCTTGGAACAAATGTTGAAGTATCCAATTGTTTGGCCAGTGCTATATTTTGTTAAAAAAAACTAAAACAAAACATCCCGTTGTGCCCGCCGATGGTGTTGGGGCAGCTTGGTGAGGAGTGCTGTCGAGGTTGTGGCACAACTTTAACAAACCGTGATCCAACTACAGCCCCAGTCTGGTGAGGAGTGCGGATGTTGTGGTGCTCATCGGCGAGACAAAGGGTTTTTTGCAGAGCTCTCAGATTCAGACAAGGGCTGGTGAGAGCGGGTTTTTTTTTTTTTGGCAAAGCTTCGATTCGAGTAAGGGCCGGCGAGAGTATTTGAACCTGGGGTGACCGATTGGCCGGAGGTGGTCGGATTTTATGCCATGGATGAGGTGGTGGGGACATGTCATGACTTCAGTGTTGGGGAGATCCGGTCTCAATGCTGCAAATACCGTGTCGATGGCGGCCGACCAAGGGATGCGGAAGTGTTCTTTTGTTTGTGTTCTACGGGATTCGAAAGAAGTAGATGCAAATTTGGGCTTCTACACTTTGTTTAACCGAAAGATGCAGAAGTTCTTTGGTAAGTAATAACTTGTTAAAAAGAGTAATCGATGGCAGAAGAAGTAGAAAGTATTAGGTGCAGGAATCGATCTGACAACTAATCAATATCACCGATCTAAGTGGCCAGATGGGTGAATATTAGGTGGGAGGTTTTCCGTTCAGTAGAACGTTCCTTAATTACAGAACCATCTTTGAATTACCTTCCTTGATTAAACACCAATTGGACTAGTATTAGTCAGTCATAATGTACAATAATATTTATGAGCATAAATATTTCAGTATAACCCATGTATAAAGAATGTTAATTCACTTATACAGCAATTGGAGTGAGGTACGCATGTAGCGAATCTCCTTAAGACAATTACGTCCCCCGCTTCGATACTAATAGGTTATTGGACGCTAGTCTCCCAAGATACAACACTCCTTCGCGGTATTTGGATAGCACTACCAAATCACTATGCGGTCGAACCGTAGTTAATTAGTACCTTCACAAGATTTTAATGCAGCAAAACGAAGACAAATTTCAGGGAGAATATTTGTCTTTACTTTAGAGTATTATCCACTGTAGAGAAAGGAGAGAGAGAGAGAGAGAAGAATTTATGTCTTAGGAAAAGACAGATTCAGACAACAATTCTTTATTTTAGAATCTGTTGAATTTTCTGTACTTCTTTCAGACTGAATCTCTTTAATAGATTTTTTTCTCTTCAAAAATTCGAAGTCAATTCAGAGGGGGAGGAGAGAGTGTTGTTCTCTGTGTTTTCTGTGTATTTTAGAATAACAGAAAGGAGCGCAATTTATAGCGCTCATGGGAGTCTGTTGGAGAGCAAATATGTCATCTGGAGTCCGAGCGATTGTAACGGTTCTGTCTGAACCGTTGCAACTATTCGATCCAGATAGGAACCGCTGCAGCGGTTCCTTCCAACCATTTCAGCGCAGCGAGCGGATAGCGGAGCGGGCCCGCTCTGCTTGTAGCACCAAACCCGTGTGGCCCGGTTCAAAAAGAACCCGGCCGGGTTGGACCCAATAGAAGGATAACACACTCCAACCATTATCCGGTTGATTCTATCAAGGGGTCATGCCTTAATTCAGCTTAAAAATTCATATTTTAATTCTTCATTTGCCCAACAATCCCCCACAATGAATGGAGATTCAAGGAATTGACACATAAAGAGACTGACTTTATAGTGAAAAGAAAAGAAACTGCATCCGAATAAGTGAATTAGATCTTGAACTTTCCATAGCGAAAGTTTTATCGGACGGACTTACTAATCAGTGAACTAAGTCTTGAACTATCTGCTGTTATTGTAAGCCAAGTCAACAAGCTTCACAAAGTAATTTTTCAAAATCAACTTTGGTTCTCGGTTGTATCCATTTTGGCCCTGGACATTCCTAGTTTCAGAAAGTATCTTTAGGGAATAACATCCTCCATAGAGATTGCCAAAGAGGCACCCAACCCTATGCTCACATAGGTGATCGTCTTATTAAGAGTTGTCTACTCTACCCCCACTTGTTTTAATAACAAGATATAAGCATCGTTAAAAGCGTTAAGCTTATTCTTAATTCGCTTGTAGAAAGCACTTGGGTGCACCATACGAGTGGATTGGAGTCAAGCTCCTGAGTGCTTACTTGCAGAGTCAATCATAACTAGTTTTTTCTCTTGAACTTAGTGTTGGCCCAAAGGCCTTCCACTCTAGTTTTGATGATGATCAACTCATGAAGTTATATTTACTAATATTCTTGTGAATTTAAGTTTCAGATCTATTAGCAAGATATTAGTTGGTGATTAGCTTCTACAAGGACTTTAGAAGCTTTCCATGGTGATTCCGGTGCCAAAACTTAAAGATCATTCCTTTGCACTTTGTGGATCAAGGTTTGGGAGCAAGTCTACTTGAAGATGGAAGATCGTCAAAAAGACTTAGGTATCCTATTTTAGATAGTGTGTTTAGATCCATTTGTAAAGTTTAGTATAGTTGATATGCTCAAGTGCACAAACACACACGTTTTATGTTTGGTTTTTGGTTTTCATGAATAGTTGATCAAAACAAGTTTAATTGATATATGCATAGTTGTTTCATTCTATACATGCATGCTTAACTTTTAAACAAACTTATTTTGACTTTCCTATTCATGTATTGAAAAATCCAAGTTTGATAAAAATACATGTTTTGGTTTTTAGTAAAAATGATAAAACACAAAAATAGTTCATATTGATTGATATTTGAGCTAAACTTTTTATCACATGTTTATATATCAATGCAAAATGATAAAACTATTTTTGGGTATTTTTATAAGAGATAAAAGAATTTTTAGAAAAATGTTTTAACTGTGTTTCTGTCCCAGAACAGTGGCTGACAGGCCAGGTCGGCCGACCGCACGGGTCGACCGCACCTAAGTGAAAAACACCTAGAGGGGGGGGGTGAATAGGTGTAATTGCTAATCTAAGAAACTCAATGCAAACTAAGTGCGCTAAATGCGGAAGCTAATGCAAATTATGCACAAACTAATACAATACAACAAGTGTAGCCGAATTCCCCTTGCGAGGCTCTGGACTAACTCCCCTTGATTCCCCTTGAAATGGGTTGAGGTTCTATGTAAAGCTCTTGTTGGATGAGTATAAGTTAGGCACACACACACACAAGCAATCCAAGCAATATAAAATACACACAATCTAGCCAAGCATATAAGAATGAATAGCAATATGAATAAATGCAAGGCAATATGAAATATGCACAACACAAGCAAATATGATATGATATGAATATGATGCTTTGCACAAATATAAGAGAGAGAGTTAGAGAGACAATGGATCAATACGCAAACACCAAGATTTGTTTCGAGGTTCGAGCACCTTGCTCTACATCCCCGCCTACACCACCGTGTAGGATTTCCACTATCTCAACTCCCACCGAGGGAACCTCTACCAAAGAGGATTTCTTACAACTCTAGGAGTACCAAACTCCTCTCTCAAACAACCACCTCACAACCGAGGGGTAAGGCCCGTAGCCAATACAACAACCAATCCACACACCTCTACCGAAGAGGCTCACAACCAAACTCCACCTCTACCGAAGAGGGAGCAAACCAATACCACTCCGATCACCTCTACCGAAGAGGGATACAACAAATGAAGGAGGGTTTACAACAATGAGGTTTACAACAAACAACCTCAAACACTTCTCTTTCTTTTTCTCTTATCTTTTTCCACAAAAACAAGATCCTAATAGTTTAGGATAGAAGATATAGCTCAAGTGTGGAATCAAAGTGTTTTTGGAAACAAGCAACAAAGAAAAACTACTTGGGAAATCTCTTGTATATGATAGAAAATGAAATACCAAATCAAAATCCCAAAACCTAGTTTTCTTTGATTTTCCAAAAACCCAAAACAATAAAGATGAGAAGTTTTTGCACTTAAAACTCTTTTGAAAACTCTTTTAAACACTTCAGAAAACTGAAAATTTTTCTCTTAAAAAACTTGGCCAAAATCCCCAAAGAGATGGGGTTTATATAGCCCCTATACAAAACTAGCCGTTAGGCTGAGCTGGCAGTCTGACAGACTGCCGGTCGACCGGTCCGGTCGACCGCCAACGGTCAAAAATGTGACCGTTGGGCAATAGCGGTCGACCGGCCCGGTCGACCGAAACAAACCGAGAGCAGAGCTCTCAGACCCGGTCGACCGGCTCGGTCGACCGTCCACTGTGCCTAACAGACGTGCACGTCTGTGCACGTCGGTCGACCGGATCGGTCGACCGGCCCTTGGTGCGGTCGACCGTCCCGGTCGGCCGACCAGCCTGTCAGCACAAAACCAGGTCAGAAAAATTTGGAAAAATATTTTCTAAAAAATCTTTTATCTCTTTTAAAAATACCATAAAAATTGTTTTATCATTTTATGTTGAAACATAAACATGTGATAAAAATTTCAAGACAATATATCAACATATCAATTCATTTTTGTGTCTTGCCAATTTTATCAAAAACAGAACTTGTATTTCATCAGAGTAGAATTTTCCAAAACATGAATAGGATAGTCAAAATAAGTTTGTCTAGCAAGTTTAAAGCATGTATGTATATCTAAAACATATCTAATATACATAGGTATAAGGTAAACTTGTTTTGATCTATTATTCATGAAAACCAAAAACCAAATCATGAAACGTGTGTGTTTTGTGCACTTGAGCATATCAACTAAACTAAGCTTTACAAAAATGGATCTAAAACACTATCTAAACTAGATACCTAAGTCTTCTTGTCGATCTTCCATCTTCAAGTAGACTCGGTCCAAACTCCGTGATTCTCCAAGTGCAAAGGTATGATCTTTAAGCTTTGGCACCGGAATCATCAAGAATAGCTTCTAATCATCTTGTTGAAGCTAATCACCAACTAATATCCTGTTAATGATCTGAAACTTAGAAACACAAGAATATTAGTAAACATAACTACATGAGTGTTGATCATCATCAAAACTAGAGTGGAAGGCCATTGGGCCAACAATCTCCCCCTTTTTGATGATGACAAAACTCATGGAGTTATATATGCATGGATTAAAGTTAAGCTTCAAAGAAGCTCCCCCTTAACTCATGCATAGGGATAAACAATAAATATATGCAATGAATATTAAACATGAAACATGCATATGCATAAACAATAAATGGTTCTAGATATCAAATGGAATATTCAAAACAAAATAACCTCTAGATACCAATTACAAAGCAAACTCTATAAAACGATTAAACTTAATATTCTTGAGATTAAAACATAATATATGCATAAACATAAGCATGCATATAAAACTTCATAAATCTTTCTCCCCCTTTTTGTCAATCATCAACAAAGGGGTAATCAAAACCATAAATAAAATGAGGGGTAAAAATCTTTCTTCCCCTTTATGTCAATCAACAACACTAAAAACAATGTTTTCTCCCTTTTTGTCTAAAACAAAAACAAAGTCAATAAGGGGTGACTACAAACATGATATCAATTAAAAATATGTCAATGAAGCATCTTGATACCAATAAACAGAATTAATATATGTTATATGCTATATACATTCATGAAGAGGAAGACGCTAAGTTAGCTTCCCTACACATATGCATTACATGAAGAAGGGATGACAAGCCCCAATTCACATAACACATATTATGTAATGCATAAGAGGAGATGTGAAGCTCCCCCTACACACGTATATCATATAAAGAAGAGTTGTCAAGCTCCTCAATTTATAATATACTCAACATGAATCTATATGTAAGAGAGATGTTAAGCTCTCCTTGCATATAGGAAATACAAATCAAAATTTTGAATATTTTCTTTAAACAACATTTTGAGATACCAATTGAAATTAAACATAACAAATTACCAATTGTAAAACAACATAACAAATTTTGAATGTCTAAACACAAATTTTGATACCAATTGTAAGAATATATTTCATTTTTGAAAATATATAAACAAATTTGATGTTGATATCATATGTTCAAAATAACAACTTTTAATCATAAAGAGTGGGAGTACAAATACCAATTGAAGTACAAAATCAAATTTTCTCCCCCTTTATGAAAAACAAACTAAAGACATGCATAGTCTTGATAACAATTTAAAAGTAATCAATTTAAACAAAATTGAAACTCAAGCACTAGCATAAACACAAACATATATATGTATAAAAGATAGATACCAATAGAAATTGATATACTTGGAATTTAAAGCATACATACATACAAAACATATATGAGTATACAAGAAGATCAAAATGATACCAATTGAAAGAGTTCAATGATACCAATTGTCATAGCAATAAGTTCAAGTGTATACATCATATTATCTACCACCCAATCATAATTCAAGTTTTAAATGATTTTCAATGTAAAGCATACATGAACATGATCTCCCATCCAACCGCCCTTAGATGGTAGGGGTTTTCAAAAATAGATTTGAAAATGTAGTTTTGTTTGAAAATCTCTACCATATGAAGAATACCGCAAATAGTTAAATGGAAAACTTGTTAACTAGCACGAAATCCTTCAAGCAAGGAATAAAACAAAAATGAAATTCACATGATAATCATCACTCTAACCAATAAAGCATAACTCATGAGAAACAAAACATGAGCAATAGATATGAGTGTACAAATAATATGTGAAGATCATAATCATGAAAAATATTTCATTGAGCTCAATTATTCCTTAAAACATAATTCTATCAAAAACATGAAAAATCATATAAAACTCCTTATTTAATCTTCAAGGCATATGTATGTCTAATACAAGCTAAAATATACATACATATCCAAAACTCAACGAGTCCACTAAATGAATATTCATGAAGGCACGTGGCTCAAAAGGATGTATATGTATAAGATTAGTTTGAACTAGATGGACATATACATGAAGTTAAATATAAATACATGAAACATGAAAAACCAAATTTTCATCACAACAAATTTCATTTCAAGGTATATGTATGAATTGTCAAACATGAAGTATACATACATATCCCTAAACACAATTGAGTCCAAATATAGATTTGCATGAAAGGCAAATGACTCAAGGGGTATACATGTATATCTTCAAGTTTGGCAAAATACACATATACATGAAATGAAAACTCATAAAAACAAATATCAAAAATGGAATACAAGTTTAAAATGTATGAATCATCAAAACTAGACTATACTAGCACATCTAATGGGAACAAACAAGCATTCAATCCCAAACATATATAGATTTGTTTGTGGCCCATTCTATGTACACGTATATAACTAGTCTTAATGAAAACTAACACTTAAACATATATTCAAAACATTAAGCATCAAAACAAATATAAAAGTCATCATGATAAAGCTAAAACATGATTACTATGTAAATTCACATGTATTAGATTCATGATGTACACTATAGCTTAAACAAAAGTGAGAACACTAATTATGGGTTCATATAAGCATGTGTGTCTCAAATACTATATATGTATGTCAAGGATCTAATAAACATGGAATGAACATACTAATCCATAGACATCAAAAAATATGCTATAAACTATCAAAACATGCTATAAACAATGAAGTGGAAAGCATGTAAACATAATAAATGGGAGTAAAGGATTGTTACCAAAACCGAAGAAGCAACTTTCCTTGTCTCCAAAACATGGTGGTCATCTCCACCAAATCTTCCCTTGAAAGTGATGCATCCAATTTGATTTCCATGAAGTCCGGAACGCATCCACTCCAAGGTGTCATCACTCTCACGTCATGTGAGAGCCCACACCTACATCAAAAATAATAGGAGGGGTGGTCTTTGGTACCCATCTCTTATTGGGTCCATGGGGGTTAGTCTCATTTCTAACCCAAACAAAATTCTTTGCTAAATTAGTAGTATGTAATCTATCATAACAAAATTTAGCAAGGTGGCCCCTACGTCCACAATGTGTACAAGTGTACACATGAGCATACTTGTGATGGGTGTGTCCGTGTGGAGCATGTGTATGCCGTGAAGGGTGTGCATGCATAGAAGATGGAACTTGTTTCTTTCGAAACAAGGATTCCAAGCGTGTATGGTTCTTAGCACATTGGCTCATAGTGGAGCCCAAACAATCTACCTTCTTCTTAAGCATGGATAAATCATTATTAATCTTAGAAGAAGAGGTACATGCATTAGGTAGACTAGATGAAGAAGCTACACTAGCATGGCAAACATGTGCATCAACTTTATTTTTCAAAAATTCATTTTTCTTTAAACATGCATCCAAATCTTTAAAATTGAAGCAATCTTAATTTTCAAAGAATCATTTTCTTTTAAAACAAAATCAACTTTTGAAGACAAGTTTTCATTTTTCTTCAAAAGAACATGGCAATCATTTTTATTTTTCAAAAAGTTATTTTCTTTAAGTGCAAGACCAAGTTGAGATTTTAATGAATCCCTTTCATTAGCAATCTCCTCTTTCTCTTGCAAAACAACATCAAGTCTAGCAATCAAATTTTTATTTTCATTATTAATGCCTAGACTCTTCTTTTTCAACAAGTTATATTTTTCTATTAGTTTTTCACAAACAATAGATAGTTCTTCATTTAAGGCATGGGGATCAACATAATCATTTGAAGAACTAGCACAATCATTACTATCTAGTTGAGATTCCGAATGTACCTCAAGGGAGTCATTCCCTTGGACCATGTAGCATATAGAGTTGGATTCTCCACTAGATTCCTCTTCTTGGATTTGGACTTGAAGCTTGGAGGTGGTGGTTGTAGTCAACTTGTTCCACACTGCAAAAGCGGAATCAAGATTAGAAACACACATAAGATAATCTTTAGGTAATGTGCTTCTAATAGCCTCTAGGGCTTGTGCATTGGCCCCTATATGATTGCAATCACCAAGATAACATCTCTTGGTGGCGGCAAGGAAGACATGCAAACTTAGGGTCTTTAGGTACATGGACATCCTATACTTCCAAATATCAATGTTGGAAGGGTCAAAGCTAGGAGGGGTCATGAAGTCCATGGTAAACTATATATGAATGTGCAAACAAACAAATGCAAATGAGATTAGCAAGCAAATGGATCACTCCTAGGATGTTAAGCCTAAGTATCAGGAGCACTAGCTCTGATACCAATTGAAAAACACCTAGAGGGGGGGTGAATAGGTGTAATTGCTAATCTAAGAAACTCAATGCAAACTAAGTGCGCTAAATGCGGAAGCTAATGCAAATTATGCACAAACTAATACAATACAACAAGTGTAGCCGAATTCCCCTTGCGAGGCTCTGGACTAACTCCCCTTGATTCCCCTTGAAATGGGTTGAGGTTCTATGTAAAGCTCTTGTTGGATGAGTATAAGTTAGGCACACACACACACAAGCAATCCAAGCAATATAAAATACACACAATCTAGCCAAGCATATAAGAATGAATAGCAATATGAATAAATGCAAGGCAATATGAAATATGCACAACACAAGCAAATATGATATGATATGAATATGATGCTTTGCACAAATATAAGAGAGAGAGTTAGAGAGACAATGGATCAATACGCAAACACCAAGATTTGTTTCGAGGTTCGAGCACCTTGCTCTACATCCCCGCCTACACCACCGTGTAGGATTTCCACTATCTCAACTCCCACCGAGGGAACCTCTACCAAAGAGGATTTCTTACAACTCTAGGAGTACCAAACTCCTCTCTCAAACAACCACCTCACAACCGAGGGGTAAGGCCCGTAGCCAATACAACAACCAATCCACACACCTCTACCAAAGAGGCTCACAACCAAACTCCACCTCTACCGAAGAGGGAGCAAACCAATACCACTCCGATCACCTCTACCGAAGAGGGATACAACAAATGAAGGAGGGTTTACAACAATGAGGTTTACAACAAACAACCTCAAACACTTCTCTTTCTTTTTCTCTTATCTTTTTCCACAAAAACAAGATCCTAATAGTTTAGGATAGAAGATATAGCTCAAGTGTGGAATCAAAGTGTTTTTGGAAACAAGCAACAAAGAAAAACTACTTGGGAAATCTCTTGTATATGATAGAAAATGAAATACCAAATCAAAATCCCAAAACCTAGTTTTCTTTGATTTTCCAAAAACCCAAAACAATAAAGATGAGAAGTTTTTGCACTTAAAACTCTTTTGAAAACTCTTTTAAACACTTCAGAAAACTGAAAATTTTTCTCTTAAAAAACTTGGCCAAAATCCCCAAAGAGATGGGGTTTATATAGCCCCTATACAAAACTAGCCGTTAGGCTGAGCTGGCAGTCTGACAGACTGCCGGTCGACCGGTCCGGTCGACCGCCAACGGTCAAAAATGTGACCGTTGGGCAATAGCGGTCGACCGGCCCGGTCGACCGAAACAAACCGAGAGCAGAGCTCTCAGACCCGGTCGACCGGCTCGGTCGACCGTCCACTGTGCCTAACAGACGTGCACGTCTGTGCACGTCGGTCGACCGGATCGGTCGACCGGCCCTTGGTGCGGTCGACCGTCCCGGTCGGCCGACCAGCCTGTCAGCACAAAACCAGGTCAGAAAAATTTGGAAAAATATTTTCTAAAAAATCTTTTATCTCTTTTAAAAATACCATAAAAATTGTTTTATCATTTTATGTTGAAACATAAACATGTGATAAAAATTTCAAGACAATATATCAACATATCAATTCATTTTTGTGTCTTGCCAATTTTATCAAAAACAGAACTTGTATTTTATCAGACTAGAATTTTCCAAAACATGAATAGGATAGTCAAAATAAGTTTGTCTAGCAAGTTTAAAGCATGTATGTATATCTAGAACATATCTAATATACATAGGTATAAGGTAAACTTGTTTTGATCTATTATTCATGAAAACCAAAAACCAAATCATGAAACGTGTGTGTTTTGTGCACTTGAGCATATCAACTAAACTAAGCTTTACAAAAATGGATCTAAAACACTATCTAAACTAGATACCTAAGTCTTCTTGTCGATCTTCCATCTTCAAGTAGACTCGGTCCAAACTCCGTGATTCTCCAAGTGCAAAGGTATGATCTTTAAGCTTTGGCACCGGAATCATCAAGAATAGCTTCTAATCATCTTGTTGAAGCTAATCACCAACTAATATCCTGTTAATGATCTGAAACTTAGAAACACAAGAATATTAGTAAACATAACTACATGAGTGTTGATCATCATCAAAACTAGAGTGGAAGGCCATTGGGCCAACACTAAGGCCGGTCGACCCATGAGGTCGACCGACGTGCACAAGCTTGTGCACGTTTGGCAGACACAGGGACGGTCGGCCGGGCGGCCGACCGGACCTGAGAGCAGTTCTCTCTGTTTATTTCGGTCGGCCGGGCGGTCGACCGATTTGCTCCAACGGTCGGATTTTTGACCGTTGGCGGTCGGCCGGCCTGCCGACCGCTAGCCTGTCAGGCTGCCAGATCAGCCTAACGGCTAGTTTCTGTTTTGGCCTATATAAACCCCATTCCTTTGGGATTTTGGCCAAGTTTTTATGAGCTAAAATTTCTCTCTATTCTTGGTGTTTAAAAGAAGTTTTCAAAAGAGTTTAAGTGACAAAAAGATTCATCTATTTGTTTTAAGTTTTTTGTTTTATTTCAAAGAAAATAGGTTTTTAGGAATTGGTTTCTTGTTCTTCATTTCCATATCAATTTGGTATTTTCCCAAGAGATTTTCTTTGATCAAAACACTTTGTTTTCCACACTTTAGCTTATTTTCTATCCTATTCTATTTAGAATCTTTGTTTGTGGAAAAAGGAAAGAGGTTTGTGGTTGAGACATACCACTTGTTGTAAACCCTTGATTTCTTGAGTTGCTCCCTCTTTGGTAGAGGTTGAGGTTGTTGTATTGGGTTGGTATTTGCTCCCTCTTTGGTAGAGGTTGAGGCTTGTGGTTTGCTCCCTCTAGTGAGAGGTGGAGATTGGTTGTAACCCTCTTCGGTAGAGGTGTTGGTTGTTGTTTGGCTACGGGCCTACCCCTCGGTTGTGAGGCGGTGTTTGAGAGAGGAGTTTGGTACTCCTAGTGTTGTAACAAATCCTCATCGGTGGAGGTTCCCTCGGTGGGAGATAGTGGATTGGAAATCCTACACGGTGGTGTAGGCGGGGATGTAGAGCTAGGGGCTCGAACCTCGAAACATATCTTGTCTTAGCGTTTGATCCATTGTCTCTCTAACTCTCTCTTGTTTATTTGTGCAAAGCATCATTCATTATTCATATCATACATTGCTTGCATTGTACCTTACATATTTCATATTGCTATATCTTGTGTATGCTTGGTTGTTTGTGTGTGCCTCACTTGTACTTAACCACAAGAGCTTCACATAGCACCTCAACCCATATCTAGGGAAATTAAGAGGAGTTAGTCCAGAGCCCTTCACGGGGAATTCGGCTACACTTGTGTGTTGTATTAAGTGTGTTACAAAATTTGCATTAGCTTCCGCATTTAGAAGCATTTAGTTTCTAGATTAGCACTTACACCTATTCACCCCCCCTCTAGGTGTGTTTTCAATTGGTATCAGAGCCTACGCTCCTGATATTTAGGCTTAACATCCTAGGAGTGAGATCCATTTGTTTGCTAATCTTGTTTGCATTTGCTTGTTTGCACACATATAGTTTACCATGGACTTCATGACCCCACCTAGTTTTGACCCTTCCAACATTGTTGTTTGGAAGTATAGGATGTCCATGTACCTAAAGACCCTAGGTTTGCATGTTTTCCTTGCCGCTACCAAGAGATGTTATCTTGGTGAGCTCAAGCATATAGGGGCCAATGCACAAGCCCTTGAGGCCATTAGAAGCACATTGAATAAAGAATATCTTATACTTGCTTCTAACTTTGATTCCGCATTTGCAGTGTGGAATATGTTGACAACCACCACCACCTCCAAGCTTCAATTGCCAATTCAACCAGAGGAGTCTAGTGGAGAATCTGATTCTCAATGCTTAATGGTCCAAGGGAATGACTCCCTTAAGGTACATTCGGAACCCCACTTAGATTGTGATGATAGTGCTAGTTCTTCATGTAATGAGAATATTGATCCCCATGCTTTGAATGAAGAACTATCTATTGTTTGTGAAAAAATTGATAGAAAAATATAAGATTTTGAAAAAGAAAAGTCTAGAAATTGAAAAAGAAAATAAAAGTTTGCATTCTAGACTTGATTGTGTTTTGCAAGTGAAGGTTAAGGTCTATAATGAAAGGGATTCATTGAGATCTCAACTTGATCTTGCACTTAAAGAAAATGAGTTTTTAAAATCAAAAAATGATTGTGAAACTCTTTTGAAGAAAAATGAAAATTTGTCTTCGAAAGTTGATTTTGTTTTAAAAGAGAATGTTGCTTTGAAAAACAAAATTATTTCTATTTCAAATGATTTAAATGTTTGTTTAAAGAAAAATGAAGTTTTGCAAAATAAGATTGATTCTCATGTTTGCCATGCTAGGGTAGTTTCACACACTCCACCCATTGCATGCTCCACTTCTTCTTTGATTGAAAATGATATAAATTTAATTAAGAAGAAAATGGATTGTTTGGGCTCCACTATGAGCCAATGTGCCATGAACCATACATGCTTGAAATCCTTGGTTCGAAAGAAACAAGTTCTATCTTTTCATGCACACCCTCCACGGCATACACATGCTCCTCACGGACACCATCACACCATGTATGCTCATGTGTACACTTGTACACATTGTGGACGTAAGGGCCACCTTTCTAAATTTTGTTTTGATCGTATACATGATTGTAATTTAGCAAATAAGTTTGTTTGGGTTAGAGAAGGTACTAACCCCCATGGACCCAATAAGATATGGGTACCAAATACCGCTCCTCTTGTTTATGATGTAGGTGTGGGCTCTCACATGACGTGAGAGTAGCGGTACCTTGGAGTGGATGCGTTCCGTACTTAAAGGAAATCAATTGGATGCATCACTTTCAAGGGATGTTTGGTGGAGAGGACCACCATGTTTTTGAGACAAGGAGAGTTGCCTTCTAGGTTTTGGTAACGATTCCTAACTCCTAATTATTGTTTACATGCTTTCCTTTCATTGTTCATAGCATGTTTGTTGTTTATAGATTATTATGAATGCCATGATTATTAGATCCTTGACATACATATATAGCATTTGAGACACCCATGTTTAAAATGGATTATTATTTTGTGTTCTCGTATTTGATTAGCCATCATGTACATCATAAATCTAATAACATGTGGATATTCATAATAATCATGTTTATGTTTATCATGTTGATTTTTATCGTGTTTTGATGCTTCATGTTAAGATTACTTGTTTAGATGTTAGTTTTTCATTAAAACTAGGTATATACTTGTGCATATAGTGGGCCACAAATAAATATGTTTGAGCTTGATTGCTTATTTGAACCCATTAGATGTTCTAGTATAATCTAGTTTTGATGATTCATGCATTTTAAACTTGTATTCCTATTTTTGGATTTGTTTTATGAGTTTTCATTTCATGTATATGTTTATTTTGCCAAACTTTAAGATATACATGTATACCCTTTGAGTCATTTGCCTTTCATGCAAATCTATATATATGGACTCAATTGTGTTTAAGGATATGTATGTATACTTATTGTGTTGACAATTCATACATATACCTTGAAATGAAATTTGTTTTGGTGAAAATTTAGTTTTTCTTGATTTCGTGTTTATTTGTTTAACTTCATGTATATGTCTATTTTATCCAAATCATTATTATACATATACATCCTTTTTGAGCCACGTGCCTTAATGCATATATTTTGTGGACTCGTTGTGTTTTGGATATGTATGTATGCTTTAGTTTGTATAAGACATACATATACCTTGAAGATTAAATAATTTTGATAATTTTCATTGTTTCAAGGAATTTCGAGCTTAATTGGAAATTTCATAATGCCATGTCACACATTACTTGTACACTCACCATTTTTTTAAAAATATTTCTCATGAGTATGTTTTCATGAGCATGTATGGACTTTATTGAATATTGAGTGTTTTTAAGTGCTATGTGATTTACATGTGTTTTATGAAAATTATTTTTAATTTATTCCTTGCTTGAAGGATTTCGTACAAGTTAACAAAATTTCCATTTTAACTAGTTCGTATTCTTCATTTTGATATGAGTTATACCATGCTTTTATTGTTATGTCAATTGGTATCATTGAACTCTTTCAATTGGTATCAATCTTGATTCTTTTGTATACTCATATGTGTTTATGTATGTAAGCTTTCATTTCAATGGTATCAATGTCTATTGGTATCTATTTTTTTTCATACATATATGTTTTATTTGTGCCTACTATATTCCTATATCTTAGAGCACAAATATTTGTTTATGCTAAGCTTGAAAACCTTAATGATTATCCTATTTCAATTGATTACTTTTAAATTGGTATCAAGCCTACGCATTGTTTTAGTTTGTATTTCATAAAGGGGGAGAAAATTCAATTTTCTTATTTCAATTGGTATTTGTATTTCCACTCCCTTGCTTTATGGTAGAATATAAAGTTTAAATTGGTATCAATAAATCTCATCATTGTTTCTAAATTGATATCAAAAATAAAATTTTATTTAAAGAAAAATTCAAAGTTTTTTGATTTATGTTGCCTATATGCAAGGAGAGCTTAACATCTCTTCCACATATAGATTCATGTTGAGTGTATCTTGTATTGAGGAGCTTGATAACTCTTCTTTATGTGATACACGTGTGTAAGGGGAGCTTCACATCTCTCCTTATGCATTACATAATATGTGTTATGTGAATTGGGGCTTATCACCCCTTCTTCATATAATGCATATGTGTAGGGAAGTTAACTTAGCGTCTTCCTCTTCATGAATGTATATCGCATATATCACTTATTGATTGTTTTATGTTCACTTTCAATTGGTATCAAGATGTACTTCATTGACATATAAGTTTCATTTGGTATCTTAATTGAGTGTACATCTTATGATTTGTTATTTACCCCTTATTTACATCATTTGTGTTATAGAACAAAAAGGGGGAGAAGGATTTGGATTTATATGCATGTCTTTGTATGCATTTATTTAAAAAAAAGGGGAAAAGTTTTATTCATTTAATTAGTATCTAGAACACCTTTCACATTTCATGGTGTCTAGATCATGTTTTGTTAATAGAAGAATTTGTTTATGTTTTGATTTTGTTTTTACCCCTTTGTTGATGATTGACAAAAAGGGGGAGAAAGATTTTGAGTTTATATGCATGCTTATGTTTTTGCATATATTATGATTTTAATTGGTATCTAGAACATGTTTATTGTGAATATTTCATTGGTATCTAGAGCCTAGAACATGTTTTGGTTTATTGTTTTTCATGTTGTTTTTCATGCATGATATAATGAATTGCCATTCAATGCATATTTATATTTCTTTGCTTATGCATGAGTTAAGGGGGAGCTTCTTTGAAGCTTAACTTTAATCCATGCATATATAACTCCATGAGTTTTGTCATCATCAAAAAGGGGGAGATTGTTGGCCCAAAGGCCTTCCACTCTAGTTTTGATGATGATCAACTCATGAAGTTATGTTTACTAATATTCTTGTGAATTTAAGTTTCAGATCTATTAGCAAGATATTAGTTGGTGATTAGCTTTTACAAGGAGTTTAGAAGCTTTCCATGGTGATTCCGGTGCCAAAACTTAAAGATCATTCCTTTACACTTTGTGGATCAAGGTTTGGGAGCAAGTCTACTTGAAGATGGAAGATCGTCAAGAAGACTTTGGTATCCTAATTTAGATTGTGTGTTTAGATCCATTTGTAAAGTTTAGTATAGTTGATATGCTCAAGTGCACAAACACACACGTTTATGTTTGGTTTTTGGTTTTCATGAATAGTTGGTCAAAACAAGTTTAATTGATATATGTATAGTTGTTTCATTCTATACATGCATGCTTAACTTTTAAACAAACTTATTTTGACTTTCCGATTCATGTATTGAAAAATCCAAGTTTGATAAAAATACATGTTTTGATTTTTAGTAAAATGATAAAACACAAAAATAGTTCATATTGATTGATATTTGAGCTAAACTTTTTATCACATGTTTATATATCAATGCAAAATTATAAAACTATTTTTGGGTATTTTTATAAGAGATAAAAGAATTTTTAGAAAAATGTTTTAACTGTGTTTCTGTCCCAGAACAGTGGCTGACAGGCCAGGTCGGCCGACCGCACGGGTCGACCGCAGCTAAGGCCGGTCGACCCATGAGGTCGACCGACGTGTACAAGCTTGTGCACGTTTGGCAGACACAGGGACGGTCGGCCGGGCGGCCGACCGGACCTGAGAGCAGTGCTCTCTGTTTATTTCGGTCGGCCGGGCGGTCGACCGGTTTGCTCCAACGGTCGGATTTTTGACCGTTGGCGGTCGGCCGGCCGGCCGACCGCTAGCCTGTCAGGCTGCCAGATCAGCCTAACGGCTAGTTTCTGTTTTGGCCTATATAAACCCCATTCCTTTGGATTTTGGCCAAGTTTTTATGAGCTAAAATTTCTCTCTATTCTTGGTGTTTAAAAAAAGTTTTCAAAAGAGTTTAAGTGACAAAAAGATTCATCTATTTGTTTTTAAGTGTTTTGTTTTATTTCAAAGAAAATAGGTTTTTGGGAATTGGTTTCTTATTCTTCATTTCCATATCAATTTGGTATTTTCCCAAGAGATTTTCTTTGATGAAAATACTTTGTTTTCCACACTTGAGCTTATCTTCTATCCTATTCTATTTAGGATCTTTGTTTGTGGAAAAAGAAAAGAGGTTTGTGGTTGAGACATACCACTTGTTGTAAACCCTTGATTTCTTGAGTTGCTTCCTCTTTGGTAAAGGTTGAGGTTGTTGTATTGGGTTGGTGTTTGCTCCCTCTTTGGTAGAGGTTGAGGCTTGTGGTTTGCTCCCTCTAGTGAGAGGTGGAGATTGGTTGTAACCCTCTTCGGTAGAGGTGTTGGTTGTTATTTGGCTACGGGCCTACCCCTCGGTTGTGAGGCGGTGTTTGAGAGAGGAGTTTGGTACTCCTAGTGTTGTAACAAGTCCTCCTCGGTGGAGGTTCCCTCGGTGGGAGATAGTGGATTGGAAATCCTACACGGTGGTGTAGGCGGGGATGTAGAGCTAGGGGCTCGAACCTCGAAACATATCTTGTCTTAGCGTTTGATCTATTGTCTCTCTAACTCTCTCTTGTTTATTTGTGCAAAGCATCATTCATTATTCATATCATACATTGCTTGCATTGTACCTTGCATATTTCATATTGCTATATCTTGTGTATGCTTGGTTGTTTGTGTGTGCCTCACTTGTACTTAACCACAAGAGCTTCACATAGCACCTCAACTCATATCTAGGGGAATCAAGAGGAGTTAGTCCAGAGCCTTTCACGGGGAATTCGGCTACACTTGTGTGTTGTATTAAGTGTGTTGCAAAATTTGCATTAGCTTCCGCATTTAGAAGCATTTAGTTTCTAGATTAGCACTTACACCTATTCACCCCCCCTCTAGGTGTGATTTCACTTAGTCCGTGGGATCTCCTGTCGCTAAATGAGGTTTTCATTAAGCTAACTCTGTAAAGTTAGGCTTTTAGATCCATTCCCCTCGATGCACAGTTTATACGCACCCCACTTAAACCTTTGGTAAATAAATCCGCTAAATTATCTTTTGACGATACAAAGTCAATATAGATAATTTCATTTGAGAGTAACTGCTTAACGATATTATGTCTACGGCGAATATGTCTAGACTTACCGTTATATATAAAATTTTGTGCCCTAGATATCGCTGCTTGATTATCATAGTGAATGCATATGGCGGGCACTGGCTTTGACTATAATGGTATATCTTCCAAAAATTATTGAAGTCATTCTGCTTCTTCTCCAACCTTGTCTAAGGCTATGAATTTTGATTCCATTATAAAACGGGCAATACATGTTTGTTTGGAAGATTACTAGGATATGTTGGCCAAAAGGCCATTAGTCCGACATTTTGATGATAACAAACCATATTTAATTATGTTTTTAACAATTTTGTTTATATAAGTTTCAGGTAAATATAATAGTTGATTTGACGGCTCCAACTCAAGACTCACGTTTTTGGATGCCGCAAAGGATTTGGATCCCCGAGCCTTGCACAGTAGAAGCGCTCCCGGATCAAACTTGAAGAAGAATTCAAGATTTGTAATTTTCTTTTTAGTTAGTATTTTTAGATGATTTTGTCAAACCTAGATGATAGAGGTAGAATACTTGGGATTGTCACACACACACATCTAGTATTGCTTCATGGCTTCAAAACAATTTTTATAACAAAATTTCTAACTTAGTTTTGGAAAAACCATGTTTGGAAAAATCAGTTTTAGAAAAACCATTTTTTCCATTTCACCAAAAAGGATTTTCATCAAAAAATGTTCAAACATTTTTGGGTGTTGATCTATGATCACACACTGTTTTTATAAGTCCTAGAACCTTATTTCATAAATCCTTAATCAAAGATCTTTTAACCAAAATTTACCCTTTCCTTTAGCAGACTCTGGAAAACAGTTCTGGCAGAGTCCGGTCGACCGACCCAGTCGACCGACGTGCACGCTGTGCATGTGTGCACGTCGGCCGACCGAGCGGTCGACCGAGCAAACTTGGTTTGCTCTCTATTTTTCTTCGGCCGACCGCAACGGTCGACCGACAGAGAGAGTTTCTCTCTGGTTCTGGTCTCGTTCGGCCGCCCAGTCGACCGACCTCCCCAACGGTCGAAAATCTGACCGTTGGCGGTCGACCGGCCCGGTCGACCGTTAGCTGTCAGAAGTTCTGACAGACTCCAACAGCTCTATTTTTCTGGACAGATTTTTGTTGGGATTCACCCCAACGACTCTTTTGAGCTGTGTAGGTTATTTTTCATCCCCTATAAATAGTGGGACTCTTCTACAAACATAAGACAAGATTTACAAGTAAAAATTCAAGTTTTCAAAAGCTTAGCATTTTAGAAAAGATTTTCATCAAAGCCAAATTTCCAACACCTTTTTGAAGCAATCCTCTCTACTTCTCTCTAGTCTTTTGCACTACACAATCCCAAGTATCATCTCTTTCATATTGGTTATAGGATTGTGCAAGTGAGCCTTTTGATCAAGTGTGATCAACTTTTTCTTCATTTGAGAAGTTGTAGAGGCATCGGCCTCAAGCGAGCGGGTGTGCTTCAAAGTGTTGTTGCGACACCGAGAGATAGGACAAGTGTGTCCTTATATTAAGGATCCGGTGGGATCACCAATAGTGGAAATCCTTCAAGTGTGAAGGCGGGGACGTAGAGCGTGGCTCGAACCTCGGAAAAATTTCTTGTGTTTGCGATTGTCCAAATTTCTCTAAACTCTATCTCTCTGTTACTTGCTCAATTTAATTGTTTACTTATTTTCAAGTAGTTTAATTGTGTTCATTATTTAAATAGTTTTTAAATTCCGCATAATTGTTATTAATATAGCCATCACCTATTCACCCCCCTCTAGGTGATTTCAATGGTATCTGAGCCAAACCTTACACTTGATTTAATCACCTTAGGGAGATCCTTATAGTTGGCTATATTTATTTGTGCATTTTTATTTGTTATGCATTCTATATTTGTATTCATGGCATCAGTTGATTTTTCTAGCATCGAATCCCACCCCAATTTGATGGCTTGAACTTCCCCATTTGGAAGGTCAAGATGAACCTTTTCCTTAATCCCTAGGAGTTAGAGTTGCTAGGGCCCATCACCAAGGAATTTATTGAACCTCTCACCGATGAGAGATCATGGTCCGAAGATACCACTAAGGACTATGAGGCCAATACTAGAGCCCATATTCATTAACCCAAGCTTTAATGAAGATGACCTCTCACGCATCATAAATTGTAAATCGACATTTGAGGTTTGGAATGTTTTGATTATGACTCATGAGGGAAAGTCCCAAGTCAAAAGATCCAAGATTGACTTGCTTCGTTCTCAATATGAGAACTTTTATATGCTTGAGAATAAATGTATTGATGACATGCTCACCCGTTTCACCCAGATAACTAATGCCTTATCTTCTTTAGGTGACACGATTGACAATGACCAAAA